>PVHY01009952.1:0-54000 GCA_004024945.1 Uropsilus gracilis
CAGGCATGCCAGAGTGGGAAGCCAGAGACCCCGCCACCACCACCCCCTCACCACCCCCAGGATCTCCGGGGCTGGGAATGACCTCCCTTCC
This sequence comes from Uropsilus gracilis, assembly GCA_004024945.1. NCBI lineage: Eukaryota > Metazoa > Chordata > Mammalia > Eulipotyphla > Talpidae > Uropsilus > Uropsilus gracilis. Next base: position 92 of record PVHY01009952.1, read on the forward strand.
CTGCCCGGGCTCTCTGCTGCCGCGCCCGGAGTCGCCCGACCCCCGAAAGCCCCCTTGCTTGGCCGCGCCAGGCGATCGGAATGCAGAAATGGGGTGCAGGGTGCGCCCTGCAGCCCCGCTTCCCTACCTGGGACAGGAGAACGCACAGGACGAGCGGAGTTCTCGGCTGCATTTTGCCCGACTAGAAGCGCCCGGCGGCGTTTTCATTCATGCACGCGGCTGCACTGAGCATATTTTCCGTGGGAGCCAGCCTTTGAGGAGAGGCTCTGCCTCGCCAGCCAGCCAACTTCCCAAATAGATCAGCGGCAGCATCACGAAAGCATTGGGTAGAGGCTGATGACCAGGACCAATGGCTTTACAAGACGGATTCCTTCATAAAGCTCCCTCGTTCTGCATCGCAGATATGGGGCGAGCACCTCGAGCAGCGCGAGCCCCTCGGAGGAGGCAACCCACTGCTTTTTTGGAGTGGTAGGGCCCAGACTCACAAATCATACTGGGCAACGGCCGCTGGTTCCACTTTTCCGGAGGATGGAATTGCACCAGGAACCGGTGACCACTTTCAGTCCAGTGGAAAAGATGCTCTTTATTAAAATGTTAATCGGATCTACTTTATTTCCAATAAATCAAATAAAATGACCCCCGCAGTTCCAACCCTTTTTGTGCCTGGAAAGACTTGGAGGTCTTTCTTTTTCTTTCTTTTTTCCAACGTGGCCCAAGTCCTGATGGTGTTTAGTGTTTCCCTGCCATCTCACAAATCACAAAGAGGACATATCAATTCTAGCTTGCAGAAAAAATCCATCAAGGGGCAATAGATTTTATTAACTGCTCAGGTGAGAGTCTGACTGGCTGCCTACTCCACAGATGTGCATCTGGCACCGAGGTTGTGGCCATGATTTGGGAAAACTTATTTTTCTACGTGGACATGAATTTCAGAAGTTCCTCACTATCCCTTGGGAACTCAGAATAGTAATACCCACTGCTCAAGGAATTTTGTGGGGTGAAGGGAAAAGTGACATCTAGGTCTATAAGTCCCAGGAGGAAATGTAGGAACATGCAATGTGTCCTGACCTTGTCATTTCCCTTGCAATCTTCTTCTAAAAAGAATTTAAGATGTTTTATAATAAAAGACATGTGCACCATAGAATGGATGCAATCAAAACAGAGAATCTGGGTGGGAGGAAAAACTGGAATAGTAAACCCATGCTACAATATATTTTGCTCTGATTTGGATTTGAGCTTCCTGGTGACTAAAGCAATAAGAGAAACATGTGCATGATCCTGTTCTTACTATAGAAACATGTATACAAGTATTTTCTGACATAATTCCCCTGGCACTAGATGCTGGAATAAAGGTATTAAGTGACATCTAACATAGCAGGACGTGGAGCAATGGACTTTGCAGCGGTCCAGAGCCCTGAGCTCTATTCCCAGCATCTGGCACAGGGCCTGGAACATTAAAATAGTCCTAGTGGGTGTTAAATAGATGACTGGGCTGATTCAAGAAGGATCAGAGGGTGGGGTGGACAGAATCTGGAACCACATTGCCCAGACTTAACTTCCAGCTCTGCCACTGACTAGTAAGTTACTCAAACTCTCTGTGCATCTGTCATCTGGCAGTTAAATGAAAATATACCTTCTTCTGAACTCCAATGGCTATGTTAAGGATTAGGTGATGAAATAACCACTCAATAAATGTAAACTTATGCACTTCTAAAATTTCCTCCAATGTCAGCTGCTCAGTCCCAAGGTCACTGATGAAGATGTAATGCCATCTGACTGCTTGGCTGCTTTAGCCAATGCTGGCCCAACAGATGGCAATGTTGGCCAAAGAGCCAAGAAAGGTAGATGCTGATGCTTCTTCCAGTCTCTGCAGCTTTCCACTGTCCTCTTACCGAAGTAGCTGGTAAGAGGCTCATCCCTGAGCCTCTGAGATGTGAAGTCACAGCATTTGACCATTGACATGATTATTCTAACTTGGAGTTTATGTGTGGATTCCTATGCCAGTGTTTAATTAGTGAGAGCACAACAAGGTGCTTTGGAATCAGATAGGCTTCAAGTCAAAATATCCTGAAATATCCTGATTTCAGGGTAGAAGCCTTCTTGTCCATCAAGAGCAAGCTGGACTGAGTCCATGGACTCATCAGAGAGAGTCAGGGAGAGGAGAGGGCACCTCTGGAGGTCATGGACCATGGTGAAGGGTGAAGACAGCAGATGAAGCTGTGACTGTGCTTCTATAAGTGACTACTAGGTTGGGGAGTACTCCTAAGGGTCAGGCATGCGTAAGGTTGCACTTATCACAACTGCAATGCAGTATTATGAACTTTACAGTGCTAATGCTGCTATGATAAGGCAGTTGACTAGAGTAGTGATACACCTGTTAGCCCCCACGCAGGGTATGAGAAATGAATTTACAAGAAGAGATGGCCCAGCCACAGCTGGGGGTTAAATGGAAGTATGAACCATGAGATAACTCTATTAACAAAAGAAAGGGGTATTTATAGGGACACAGGGCGAGGGCCTGAAGAATTTTAAAGAAGGCAAACAAACCTGAGAAATAATTAACGTTTTAAAGCAAAGAGTAATTGAGGAAGGGGTAGAGTAGGCGGTGGTCTTTAACTTAGATAAGGAAAGTTAATGGGCGCTAGTTCTTTTAGGAGGTTATTTTTGTAATTTAGTTTCCAAGTTTTTTTTAGGGATGGTTAACTAAAGAGGTTTTTCTTATCTTAATGACTCTTCTGGTTTGCAAATGGCGCACAGCATACACCTACCACATAGATGCTTTTAGAGAAACAACAATTATCTACTATGCCAGAAGCCTTTGATTACTGGGATATTTTGGACAACAGGGAGGGACTGTACCATACAGTCCCACAAGTGATAGGCTTTCCAAGAAAGCAAACAAACAGATGAGGTCTCTTAAGACCTAGGCTGGGAGTGAACCCTGTCACCTCCCCTCCTGCTAGTCAAAGCAAGCCATGTAGATCCCAGTCAAAGGTGAAGAAATTCATCCTCACCAGGGACAACCTGACAAAACATCCAAGATTATAATACTACAATGCCCCACAGTGTGATAAGCCCTCTGAATTTCCTCGGTATATGGGGAGACTAGATATCTATGACAGAAAATAGTCTGGCTGTAGAGGAAAATCCTTTATTTTCATTAATACAGTGTGCTTTAGAGAATGCAACCATGTCTTCCACACTGATGTGGAAATAAATACAATACTCAGCCACTCCAAACAAGCACCTTATTTGTTCTTGAGCCCCTGAACCTTCTTTATGTTTCTTCATTTTAGGTTACCTGTACTTTTAGTATATGTAACCACTGCATTACAGTCTCAATTCTTCCCTGAAACCTGCATCTCCATTCCTCTACCTTGCTTTGCTTTTGGCAACAGGAATTTGGTATGGGCAGTGGAATGAGGTGAAAGGGACAGGGTGCCAGTATAAGCTCAGGGCCCAAGACGCCCTGTGTGGTTCAGCTTGCTCTCATAAGGTCTCTGCCAGTCTGCAAAGAAGTATTTGTGGGCTAGATCACTAGTTCTGTGAGGAGAGACCAGCAGCCCTGTGGATCCAGAAATACCTGAACAAGCCCTGTTGAGATCAGCTAACCCACAGGTATATGAGTTAAAAATAAATAATTACCCTAAATTTGGAGGTGGGTTTTTAAAAAAATAGTAGCTAATCAATAATAACAGTTGCTTACTGTTTGCCTGTCTGTTATTCTAGGATTTTTCTCTGCCATTTACTCAGCTTGTAGCATATCACATAAAGAGTAGGCACCCACATGATCTTTATTGGGTCAATGAATTAAATGGTTTTGTGTACTGCTGTTACAAGCCCCACTCCCCCCTCCACATATTGTCCTATCCCAAATACATCCTAATGGAGACAGTTCAATTGTCCCACCTGGAAAACATTCTATAATCTTAACAACTCTTCACTTCTACATGATTATCAAATTCAGCCTACAACAAAGTGATATCTTCTAATATGAAACTAGACCAGGAGTAGACATAGTAAGGGATGTCCCACAGAGGTTGTGTGAGTGTGTGATTTTCTTAGAGACTTTTGGTAAAGAACTTTTAGGGTGTGATTGCCCCCTAAATTTCCTCAGTATATGGGAAAACCAGATATCTAAGACAAAAAATATTCCTCTAGCTGTGGAGGAAAATGCTCTATTTTCGTTAATACAGTGTCCTCTTGAGAATACACCATGTCTTCCATTCTGATGTGGAAATAAAATAGGGAATGACTTCTAGGCTCTGTCAGTTCAACCGACCAGTCTTTCAGACCTCAGTGCCTCCTTAGTGGCAAAATCGGGCCTTCAGACACCAATTTCATCTTGTGAATTAGAAGCAGCTAAAACCCCCCTCTAGGTGTCTCCCTTACCCAAAATTAGTGACAGGGGTTACTTCAACAGAGCATCATCTTAGCATGGATTTGGTAGAGCAGTAGGTTTTCAAATGTGGCCTCTTGGCCAACAAGAGCAGCAACAGCTGGAAACTTGTGAGAAATGGGAGATTCTCACCCTAGGCACACCGATGTAGAAACTCTGAGGTGGGGTCTAGAAGTCTGTGTAACAGAAAAGCTTTTCCTATGGGTTGTTTGAGAACCACTACTCCCGAGAATTAGCCAGTCCACCTTACATATACTCAATCATTCAAGAAACAGTCACAATGAATCTACTGCATTCCAGTCACCGTGCAAGGCAACAGAGAGAAAAATGTTAAGTCATGGTTTGTGTGCTTCACAAAATACAGCTCCTCAAGGGAAGACATCATTCTACCATAATGTGCCTCAAGGAGGTGCTGAGAGAGGTAGCAAGAGCCATGGGAATCAGAATGAGTTTAAAAGAGGCAAGGGGTCCTTGGTGGTTGGCTTCCAGTGTATGTCAAAAGCCATCATGGAAAGACTTAACAGAAGTTGTACTTTTGTATTTGTTAATAAGAAACTAAACAATATCAAAAGACAGCTGACAACTCAAATCTTCCTACAGAATTTGAAGTTTATTCCCACAATCCTACTTAGTCAAGATGTAAACAATAGTACCTATTATGGGGGTGGGGGTAAGGAGAGGGAGCAGTGTTTATAGTTGACAGATAGTGCTTAGTGCACATTTAGTAGGTTCTCTCATAATTATACCATGGGCCCACACCCCCACCTCCTACCTGTCTGTGATGCCAAGGAGGGAAGCACTGGGCTGAAAGAAAGGAGTAATGGGAAGAGGAACACCTGGCCAAGGGATGGGATAGTAGAAGGCTGGCAGAAGACCAGACTGGGAAGTCTGAGGGTGCAGACTAAATGTCAACCTCTAGAGGTTGAGCTCTACCCTAGTGGAAAAAAAGAATTCCTTCAAACTACTCAAACATGGGAAGTTCAAGATCTCATTTATATTTTGGGATGATCACTTGGGTAACACTGGAAGATAGATCGCATCAAGGATGGAGGAACAGACCGAAAAGGAGAGAATTCTGGGACAATCATTTTTATAGACTGTATAAAAGGTAATAAGAGCAAACGCTCATTTTCTTAGATTTCTAACCAATAACTGGTGTAGGAATATCACATGACAATTCCTCCTGCTGCCTGCCTTGGTGTCTATTATACAACATCAGTTTATACAATGATCCTAAATGGAAACATACCCATTAAATGATAGGACATTGATTTTAAGCTCTAATTCTTTTCATCTCTCCCTGCATCTAATTCTGGCCTCAGTGGAAGTTCACTGGGATTCATATGGTTCACACTGGCTAGTAGAAGGCGGTGGAGATGACAGGAGCTGGTTTGAGCCTAGGTCTTAAGAGGGCTCGTGTGTTTGTTTGCTTCCTTATACCTCTGCCATCACCATGAAAAGAACACGCTCTGTTTATCCAAGCAGCTCAGGGAAGATGAGGAATATGACCATCCCAAGATCCACAGTAAGCAGCAGAGTCATCTCACTCCAATCAGTCAGACACCAGCCAACCTATGGATCCATAAAATTAGTGCCTAGTGCCACATACCACAGAGGTTGTTGTGGCCATACTTTATCCAGTAGTAGCTGACTGATACATAAATGCACAACATTTGGGGGACTATCTATAGCTCAAGGGGTAGGTTGAAAGCTGAGACTTAAATCTAGCACAGACATTGATGTGGGCACAAAGTTGATTGTCTACTACAAGTCAATTCTGAAATAATTTCTCAACTTACCAAATGGTTTTCTTCCCACCCACCTAGTCCAAGCTCCTCAAAAACTCACAGTTCTTTTTTGAATATTTGAGTTTTTTGAATATTTGAATATTTGAGTAGTTTGCAAAACTACTGAGTTTCTCTCTGGTTGTTTTTTCTTATGCCAGCAAGATTGTAAGGCCATCACTTAACAATCACTTGGGAAAATTTATTTACTATGCATTGTAGATCCATGTGTATTTGTAGTGACGATACTTATTTACATTGTAATCCAAATCTGCCAATGCCTCTAGTAGATAAAATTGTGCTGCTACTATAAAAAGCAACCTACTCAGTTAATGGTTTCTGTGGTCTTTTATGAATAGACCAAGGTCAGGGCCACTATAATGAGTTAATCGGTGGAAGCAAGCAAAGCAGAGAAGACTACAATTTAATGATTCTGCATATGTGGCAGCTGCCAGGATGAAACCAAAAGAGATCCAGAGAAGGCAAATTCAAGATTCTTTGTTTCTTAAGCTGAGCTTTTATGGCATTAAAATGGCTGGCATGCATTTTTCCAGGAGGTTAGTGATGGCATCTGCCTTTCTCTTCAATACCCCTTGCCTGCACAGTGCCTAGCATTAATAGATGTTCAAAAGAAGTGAGAGGGATGCATCAGCAAAAGAATGCAGGTACATAGAAGGGTTCTGCTTAGCCCTGCACACCTGCTATTTGTGATAGTTACATTAACTGCACCGAAACACATTATCAAACAGTACATCCTCCTGTACAGCCTGGTGCAGTGGTTTTCAAAGTGTGACCCTACTGTGTGTCCTCACTCAGTTCTAACATGCCATGGAAATGTTAATTATCTACATTGCTCCTGTTTCTACCTATAAAATTCCAAAAAAATACGATGGCAATTAAACAGCTGTTTATTGATCATTGTAGTACTCCAGGCCTAGAACTACACCTGGTTCATGCTCAGGCACTCAATGTTTTGTTTTGTATTTTAATAGAAATGAATGATGAGCACACAGTCATATGGCTAATGAGAGGACCCAAGGGCCCTTGGTAAACTGCAGTCTACTCTTTTCCCCAAGACTACGCTTAAAAGGGCTATGGGGTATGCCTTGGGTGAACTAAGGACCTGGTTTTTTCATGGTGAATCAGAGGAAGCTAAGGTGAGCTGGGGCACACCTGAACAAGAAATGGTGGAGTATTTTTTAACACTATTTTCTCTTACTTGACAGGTCAGGAATTCATTTAAAGCCCTTTCAAAGTGCCAGGTTCTTGTTCATGTAATGAATCTATTGATTCACTTTTTGTCCCCTGGAGACTCTGAAGACCACTGAATGTCAAGAGAGAAGACAAAGAATTCTCCTTGCCTGTCATGGAGCCTCATAGGTGAAGAGGCAGGTCTCCACATATTCCCAGAAAAGACTCATGACCCAGTTATTATTCTTTGGAGGTTAAATGATTATTTATTTCAGGACTCACCTTCTCTACTGCTTCCAGATAACAAGCTTTTCATGTTTATAAATTGTCCTTTCCTTAACAAAGAATATAGGATAGAACAATTACTAATTTCTTCATTCACTCATTCATTCAGCAATGTTTTGATTATAAGCAGGAAGATGTAGTAGAAAAAAAATATTTTCCTGGAAGCCAGCTAAGCAATTGGTCTCTAGATTGCCAATCTCCTCCAGTTCTACATTGCTGCCAGAGCAATGTTTAATTCAAGCAATAAGTATCAAGTATCTATTATCATTCAGGCATTATTTTATGTAGTAATGAATAGCAACAATTTTATTTCTGGCCCTTGTTCTTGTACCTGTTCCTGTTACATATGTAAAACCTTCAAAGTTTCCCCACTGACTTGAAGCTAAAGTGCAAATCCCTAATTAGGCAGTCTATGCCATACATAAAAAAATATTACAAAGCTCTAGCACCAACCAATCAGAATGTCTGAATAATCGTGGAGACTACTTCACATCATAGGACTTTTGTACATGCTTCTTTCTTGGATTTCTCCTATACTGGAGGACCACTCTCTCTGTGGTGGACCATGTAAGAACCATTTATCTCAAATGCTACTTTCTCCAGGAAATCTACCCCTGATGTACCTAAACTGGGTTAAATGCTCTTAGCACATGTCATAGTTCATTTAACAGAGTTCCTCACTGCACTATTTGTTGCTTGAGGAGTGAAGTCTCATACTCATCTAAGTCCTCAATAAACCCAATGCCAAACACATGTAGGAAGTGAGAATAATATCTATGCATTTATACATACACATGTGATCAACAATCTTAAGAGTAGTGGTAGTAAGTGCAAGGGCACTTTTCCAATTATTTCACACACATGTCTTTTCTCAGTGACTCCTAAAAACTGCCATAAAAATAAAATTAGCCATTTTGTGCTGGTGACCAGTGATAGGCAAGTGGTTCTAAGTTGAAAGAGTAGATGCACTGGCCTACAAGTCCTGTCCCCTGGGTCTTAGGTTGGTCTCCACGATCTATGTGTGACCAAGTGGAGCACACATGGAAGCTTTTCAAAGTTTCTGTTGCTTCTCTTATTAATAAGCATGGCCTTTGGAGTTATACAATTAAGACTTAAGTTCCACATTGTCACTTACGAGAGCAAATCTGGATAAATCACCTAATACCTCATTGTTGAACATTTGTCATCTGCCACGCACTGAGTCACATACTGCGAAGAACTACAGAACTGATAAACTAACGTTAATCAAGAACCACTTTATTATTTTAAATTTTACTAGTCTATTATTTATTTGAAATATTATTAAATTTCTGTTCTTTGTTCCACTTAACTATAACACTAACTCTCATTAACAATAGTGATCATTCAATTGCATGAGAACATTTTGTGTGTCAGATTATTTAAGACCTAAGGTAACCTCAAGAGGTTCAGTCTATTACTAACCCCACTTCAACATAAGTAAACTAAGGCATATGGCTAGTGGAGAAGGGGCTTCAGACCCCTCAGCTCAAGATCATGAGCTCTCCATGAGCTTGGCATGCTGCCCCTCTTTGTATGTGACTACAAAATCAGAACCTGACTCCAGCCTTATAAACTGCTAACTCCTCTCAAAAGTTTCAGATGCCCCTTAGATCAAAGGGACAACTGATGGTTTCTACTTCATAGATTACTGTATACATTAAATTATTTGATTCATGGAATCACACATACTTGCTTTTACTATGATACAGTTGATCTAGCTCTTCATCGCCTCATAGTCTATGAAATAAACCCCAAGTCTAGGGTTCTACATGCCACCCACATTGCACTTAGAAGTCTGGTTCTTAGAAGAGAGTGGTCACCTAAGGCTGCAAATCAGTCCTCAGGGGCAGAACTGGCTACCTGCACAGTGTATGGAACTGTCCACTGAATTTAGACTTTAACCATTTCAGTCTGAGCTAATGCTGTAACACCTAGACCCAGTGTATAGGAACAGTGGTAACTTGCCATGAGATGAGAAACTTCGGATTCCAGAAAGCCAGCACGGAAAGCAATAGTCCTAGAACCTTATCACATGATTCCACTGCCTTCAAGATAGAATCTAAGAGCTAGATTGCATAGTCTTGGTTGGACCTGCTCCTCTGTCTCACAGCAAAGACAGAGTCTTCACCATGGTCAGAAACCTTGGTGTTCAGAAACCTGGTGCTCAGAGACCTGGGTGTCTCCTAGTGGGTTGCACCACACAAAGCAATAATGTCACTAACAGGAAACCTACATGTCAGGTACCACTGAGTATTCAAAAGATATTATACTCATCACCCTTCAAAATGCAGGTATAGTTATTTATATAATAAAGCACTCTCACTGTCCCCACATATCTGAAGGTTGAGGAGGTGGCTCATTATCACTCAGAATGGATCAAGAATGAAATTAGAATCCGCAGGAGAGTAGTTCATTCACTCTTTCAACTATCCATTCACTCACTCAATCATTAAGAAGTACTGATTGTGCCCCTTCCCTGTGCCAAGCATTGCTCTGGAAACAAAGGTGGGTGGTATATAAAAAAGACAAGACTTCCAGGCTTCAAGGAACTTGAGTTCTAGTCAAGGCAATAAGCAACATTAGAAATGTGAGATGAGAGAAAGCAGTGGTGTTCTGGGAAACTAGAACACACACACAGGATGAGTCTTAGAATCCCCTAACTGTCAGCATTCCTCTCTTGAATACTCCGTGATGGCATCATTGTTGGCATTCTGTATGCATGCATTCAGTGAATCCCACCAGTGACCTGGCAGGAAGTTCTATCACTAGGATTCTAATATAGATGAGGCAATGGAGCACAGAATGGTGAATTGCCTTGTCCAAGGCCCTGCAGCAAACAGGGGGCAGAATCAGCACTTGAACCAAGCAGTCAGGTTCTGGGAGCTACTCCCTTAGTCAACAAAGCTACACAGTAGTCTCAACACAAGACCAGTTCTATTGGTCTAAGATACTTTAGAAGATCCCCTGTCTTGTTGATGCTCCTGCCACCTTCCTCCTAGACTTCTTAACTTCATCTAGGTATTGGAGGCTCAGAAGCCACAACCTTTCTAGTTGCAAAACTTTTTTCAATCTTTACCTCCTTTGTGAGACACCTACAACCAATCAATGCCCTTTCCTGACTTCAGATCACTGTCATCATAGTGGGTGGGCTGCAAGGCTGAAAGTCCCCTGTCTGCCAAGGATAAGAAGGATGATGAATGAAGAGGGTGAGAGAACCCCATCCTGCCTCTGTCCCCATTTCTCAGATTAAAAAAAAAAACTGTATAAATAACCAAAGAAACTGAGCTGGGATTTGAACTCTGGGTTGTTGACCTTGAAGCTCTTAACCATGAGACTTACTTCTATTTCAAATAGTAGCACTTTGCCAGGCAGATAGGAAGTGCTCCGTTAAATAGTGATTTAGGAATGATGGGGAGAGGATGATTATTGAGTCAAAGGTCCACAGATGTGGACCTTTGTACAGGTGGACATGGGCACAAAAGCCAAACAAAACCATAAATACCCCCATGAAAGCAAAATAAGGACTAGCACCACCCAGTTGGTACCCAGCTTTACGAAAACACTGGGACCACCAGGTCTTCATGAATATAAATAAATGTAAGTCTTCAATCTTGTAGTTGGGCAAATTTAGTCATGTTTTTCAGTAGCAGTTTTACAAGGGTCTCTTTGTGGGCTCTTTCACCTTTTACAAAGGAGGACAAATGTGTTTAGGGGACATAATTTGGGGGAGGCACCTGGTCAAGCTGAGACCAATCTCTGGGGAGGGAAGAGTGTGCCCTTGGGAATAGCAGAATACAGAGGCAACAGGAGAAAGAATTGTGCTGCTAATCCCTCACACTGTGACTTCACCAGCTTCTAATCGCCTAATAGCAGGGCACATAATTGGCAGAAAAGATTGCCCTGCCCTTTACACATGTGTCTGCAATTACTTTTCAAACTGGGGAGATAAGTGGCATGATTGGTTTCCTTGTGCAGGCGCTGCCGCTCCGTGGAGACAGGGGGCCTTTCTCCTGAAGCTGCGGTCAGCGCCATGGGTCACCAGAGCAACTGCCCCCGGCAAATGAACATCCTCATTCACAGAGAAATAAATCCCCAACTCCTTGCTGGGGTCACACCTTGTCTGTCTCCTTCCTTTGCTCACCCTGCTTCACACTGGCCTCCTGCTGTGTCCCCGTCACTCCCTGCTTCTTCCTGTCCCTACGATGACATTTGCCATACCTTCTTCTGCTTTCTTTAGGTCTTAGTTTGTGTCACCTCCCTCAGGGAAGCCTTGCCTGAATACTCTTATTTAAAATATCTCCTTTCTATTAACCTCTAAGTTGGTAAAAGCACTACCTATCTCATTCAATTGTTGCTAAAATTTAATGAAATGATGATTGTACGGGCATTATCCTATACCTGACACATAAATGCTAATAGCTACTCGATAAATAATAACTAATATTGGTGTTTCTATTCCCACCATGAGGGGGAAAAGAGAAGGGGCTTACCTATCAGTTCAGTACTTGCTGCATGGCTATCTTGCTACGTACTTTTCCAGTCATGAATTTATTCCCTACAACAATTTTCTGGAAAAGGCATGACTCTCCCTGGTTGCTACATGAGGAAACAGAGGCATCTAGGACTCAGTTTGCCCAGCATCACCCAGTTCTAAGTGACAAACCAGAACCAGGTCCTCTACTTTTCTTCATGCCAGGTTTGCTTCTCTTGAAAATGAAAACAGATGACAAAAAGAAAAAAGAAAAAAAGACATGGGCACAAACAGCCCCAGGACATAGAAAATTTAGTTTGAGACTCAGTTTAAATTCTCTCAAGTCCTTCTCCATGACAGTTCCAATAGAGAAGGATCACCTTAGATAAGGCTAGCAGACAAAATTGAGGCTGCACAGTGAAATTTGAATTTCATACACAGAAGGAAGAATTTTTTTTAGTGTTAATGTGTCACAATTATTGTATAGTTATGATCATTTTCATTCTCAATTTCCCTCCCCTGAGTGCCCTCTCTCCCCTTTTTGGGCTAATTCTGGTAATTTCATAATCTTGTACTTTTTTACATTTCTTCCGTTTGTGCATGATTATGAGTGAATACACCACAGTGGAAGTTTGTAGAGGACATTTTGGAGCATCTGTTCAGTTCATGACCCTCCTATCTGAAAATGACCCTACCTCACCACCACCACTGTGTTCTCCTAGCCTGCCTGCCTGGGAAGTGCCCTGAACTACTCTTTTCAATCCATTCCTCTCTCTTGAGAACTCAAACCAGCAAATGTAGCATGGAGGAAGGCGTTAAGTGCGCCTCCCATGAAATCATCATAAACATTTTGCATTCTTTGTTCTTTTGTTTTTTGGTTTGAGTTTGGATTTTACTTGTTTTGTTTCAAGTGAGATTTTGACTCTTGCAACAGACTAGCTCCTGAGTAAGTCATGACTTTCTTTGGCCATTGCATTTGCCTGTGGGGGTTGTAAAATTGACCCATATTTTTGAGTGTCAGAATGAAGCCATTATTGCCTTTTAAAGATTCTCTAACATTATTTATTTCTTCAGTTGGCTGCATTTTATTTTCAATGAGAAAAAAGACTGCAAGGCCCATCGGAAGGAAAAAGTAACTTGACTTAATGTGTTAAAATAATGGTAATTCTGAGTGTCATCAGCATTGACAGGCACCCTCCACTCAGCCTTCAAACCAGGACACATATCAAAGAGGTAAGAAAGCCACCTTCTCTGAAGGATAGTGAGAACTCACTGAAGTTGCCTGTGTGCAGAACATCTCCATCCTTCACTGAAATCTGTGTTCTCATGCTGGACCTATCAATTGATTCTTTACATAATCCAGAATAGAGGGTCCCCATTGTCCCCCCTAACTTAGGGAAATAAGTTGTAGGGATCCCAGATGGAGCAGGGAATTGTTTACCCCAGTCACAGAGGCTTTCAGTCCCTCTAAAAATATCCTAGTGGCCCTGCTTGCAACAACTGTCTCTTCCTGCTTACTTGGCCCCCACCCTGGTCCTGCCACTCAAGCTCTGCCCAGTTCCTGATCCCTATGATCTGTTTTTTATTTCTGTCCTTAGGTTGATGACATTTCATAGTCAACCAAACTTCCTTATTCATGTCACAAAACTTAAAAATCTCAACTAATGAAAGAGCAGAATGTTTGGCTCCACTCAACCCACATCATGACCCCCTTACAGATCTTTAAAACCTTACTCCTGGAAAAATGCTGGAACCCATTTAGGGACCCTTCATGTTTTATTGGACAAATGCAGAAACGTCTTTCAAAGGTGCATTGTCTGTACGCTTTTCAAAAATCCTTTTTGAAATTTGCTTATTCATGGCTAACTCAAAGACCACCTTTCTCTCCTCTGCTGAGCCTCAGGAGGCTTCATTCCTCCCCACCCAGACTCACTGGAGTTTCACTGTTCTTTGAAGATAGCAAATTTCTTTCCCTGTGTGGATCCCAACATACTCCCAAAGTCCTCTTCTGACCACCACAAGGAAACAGCCATGGAGGCCTTGGATTGTATTTGTGGCTTTTATAGCCTTGACATATGAAGCAGCTGGGGTGTGGTATAGTCCCAGACCCCTGGAAAGTCCCAGACCCACCTGCTGTTCTACAACACAGGTCTCATAAACCACAAGGTTTTCTTTACTGCTATTTTCTTGTTCCGCAGAAAAACTTTTAATCTACACATTAAAAGCAAATATTTACTTCTTTAGCATTGACTTTTAGCTTTCCCTAACACTGAACTTGTACCAAGGTATTGAAGCTCCCCAAATTCAGTATGAGAAAGCCACAGTAAACATCTGTTATCACTTGGAGTTTCTATGGGTTAGAGAATCAAAAGAGTTGACCTGGGCAATTGAGGGTCTCTCCTGGAGCCAAGAGACTGACAGGACTAAGGTCCTCTGGAGGCCTTACTGGGGTTACAGAACCTCCTTTCAAAATGGCTTCCTCATGCACTGGCTTTTATGAGGAGGCCCACTTCCTTACCTTGGCCTCTCTATGGGTCTACTTGAACTGCCTCACGCCATGGTGATGCCTCCAGAGGGACCCAACAGTCCAGGGTCTTTTAGGACCTAGTCTAGGAAGTCACAAACAGCAACCACCATCATAGTTGATTGGTCCTCTGAGTTATTATGGGAGATGATTATACAAGTTTGTAGGTGCAACAGGACCATCAAAGGGGTCACTCCCCCATTGTCCATCTGTTCTCTTCTCTCTCTGCTTCTGATCAGCACTTTGCCAATACAACTTAAAGTCCTGGACATCCTATAAGGACTTCTTCACTTGTCTGGACTCACCATGCCTGTTTAAGCTACCAATATTTTTAATTATTAAAAAATCATTATTTATTAGAGCAAAGTTCTTCTTCTAAACTATGAGAGTCAACAGAAGTCACATGCTGCACACTTACAAGAGAAAAGATGGGTTGACCATCATTTTAGATAGTCTGAAGTGAAATACAGTTGACAAAAACAGACAAGAAAACAGTCATTGCAATTCTAGCTTATATTAATAGAGGTAGAATATGTTTGTGAAAGGTGAAAGCTGATGACTGAAGTGGGGCAGATTAGGACTCTGAACTTAACCATTATATCATCTCAGGAGGGACTTAGACAACACAGAGTCATTCAAAGGCCAGCAGTGAATTCCAAAGTAAAACGTAAAAGGATGCCAAGTGTTTTATAACCATTGCTATGGTGGGACTGTATCTGCCCCTCTCTCCATCATTCATGCTAAACCATAATGGAAAAGTTAATGGTATCAGAAGGTAGGGCTTGCAGAGGATGATTAGGTCATGGGAGTGGAGTCCTCATGAACAGGATTAGTGTCCCTCCTGAAGAGGCTACAGAGAGTTCCCTTCTGCCTTGTGAGAAAAAGAAGTCTATCACCCAGCAGAGAGCCCACACATGACCATGCTGGACCCTGATGCTTTGCTTCCTTTGCTGTGAGAAAGAATTTCTCTTGTTTCTATGCTACCTCAATTGTGGCATTTTGTTATAGCAGCCTAAATGAACTAAAACAATCTTCCACACCATTGTCTGATCTGTTTTCTTGGTAACTATCTCTTCCATCAGTCTTCCCTTTCCACATCATCAAGCTTTTATCCCTTTAAGCTCCCTCATCAAGCCTCTTATCAAACCTACAGATAGCTTCCCTCTGTTTTCCTCTCAACACCTCACCATGGGATTATTTCTGCCACAGCTGACTCAAGAATGACGTAAGGACAATGTTGCATTTGGGTACAGCACCTTACCAAATGTTTGTACTTTTATTACCTCATCAGGCTAAATTAGGATTGTTCTCTGAGGCCTCATGGGAAAAGGGTTACTGGTAGACACTCAAGGGGCAGATATCTAAGAAGAAAAAGAAGTTTCAGCCACAGGGCCAGTTTCACCGCATGTTGGTAACAAAACATGAACTAGCATTCTGAGCACTGGGTCTCCTATACTTTCTCCCCTGGGCACCATCACAGGTTGAGGTGGAAGACACGGGAGGACAGCGAGGAAAGGGCTTTCTCCTGCAGTAGCATGAGAGTGAGGCTGGTGGCACCTCTCCATATTCCCAAGAGCTGAATGCAATAATGCTTTGCACTTATCAGTCCCCATTCATCTCCCCCCCACTCTTTCCCCTCACATGTGTGGCAATCATTATGGAAAACACAGGCATCAGGGAAGGGAGGGAGAGCAGTCAGAAGAATTCAGGCACCCTTTGCGGCTGTTAGCAGCTTTCTTTCCATTTCTAATAAACTCTGTTAAAAGCCTGTGCCAAGGAGTGTAAAAAAGTGGAGCAGGAGGAACAAAGGCAAACATCTATTTTATTTGTGTGGCAGAGGCTCATGGGAGAAACTGGCTTTGGCATAACAACACGGCTCTTCTCCTCGATGTTACTGAGCAAGAGAAATCAAAAGAGCTTGTGGGAAAGACACAGGGGATTACCCCGAGCCCACTAAGATTTAGGAAACAGAAGCTAACAGACAGTACCAGAGCAGGGGGGGGGGGGTGTAGAGAGAGGTAGCAAGGGGTGGCCAAATTTGGTCACAGATGCCTCATCTCAGAGGTCCAGGACTAAGGAGAAACAGGCAAGGAGAGAAAAAGTCACTTGACTGAAAATGACCCTAACCTATCAGCCCCTCAGCAAAAATGTGAAACAGCTTTGTTTCCTCACTTTACAATGCCAAATGGCAATGTTGCACATTTTAATACAATTTTGGAGGGCTGACTATAAGAGCCAACATTGAAACCAACTTAGAGGAAGCAGGAAGTAGGGAAGGTCATGGAGACTTGCCTGCTGAGCAGATTATGCCCTTCGTCCCTATGCATCCCCCACCATCATTCTCCATAAGAGACCCTCTGAAGATGAGGTATCTACTTCTGGTCACTGCACTCCCTCTCCTCAAGCTTGTAAGAAAGACCTTGGTCCTCAAAACCATAGGAGAAGCCCAAGACTCAGGAAGGATGAGTAAGTCAGCACTTCTTAAAGTTCAATGAACCACTCAGGAATTGGGTCAAAATACAGGTTTAGTGGGGTCTAACTCTCTGCATTCCTGACACGCTCTGAGGTACAGGCCAACTTGGAGTGGCAAGATCCTAAGCTTCTGTTTTGCTAATTGCAAATGCATTTGTGCAATTTAAATTAAAAATGTAGATGGTTAACAATGGTTAATGGCTAATAAATGATCAAAATGCTTATAATCCTTTCCTCTTCCTGTCATCATGATCTCTTTCTCATCATCAGCACCTCTCATCCCTAGGTGTTGATACTAGCTCTGCACCTAAGTCATCACCAGTAAAGGTCCTATGCAGGTAATTAATATTCCTGGATGTCCTCAGGAAATTGCCAAACACCTGAGACCCAGAGAAATATGGTCTAGGGAACCTACTTCAGAACACCCAAATGGTGTTTCTCTCCCTGGCTATGCAAGTGATGGTTAGGGATGAATAATCAGAGAATATTAAAAGGCTGTGACCGGGCATGGTGGCACATGCCTGTAAGTTTCAGTCTTATAGCTTTAAGAAGGAGCTGGGGCCAGGGATCATGGTTCAAGTCCTGCCAGGGGCATGTAGCTAGACCTAGTCCCAAAAAAATATAGCTGGGTGTGGTGGCACACACCTGTAATCCCAGCTACCTGGGAAGCTGAGGCTGGGGATTGCTTGAGTCTATGGTACCCTGGGCAACATGAGCCTGCAGTTCCACAGACAAAAATAGTGAGACCTAGTCTCAAAAAATAATTAATTAATTAATTAATTAATTAATAAAGGCTGTATCTTGCAGAGTCCAGCGTTAAAGTCCTGCCTCCTCCCTCCTGTGACCCCTAGTCCTAATAGGAAGGAATAAACAAGTGATTATCAGTTGTAACCTTAGATATATTCATGAGCAAGTCCAGGGTCAAACCCTTCAAATTTAGGGCTTTTCGTTAACTGAGATGGAGAACACAGGCTGGGTCTGAGACCAAAGTCAGTGTTTTTGCTGATAACCCCTAAATCTAGACCTCAGACAAATCTGAAGTGAAGCTGGGCTGTGTCACTTCCAATAATTTTCCAGCCAGCAGAGGTACGAGCCATGCTGTAGGCCTACCGCCCTGTGGCAAGTTCCCCATAGGATGTTAACTTTCCCCATTTCCACAGACAAATTAATCTGTGACCCTCCCATAAGAATAAGGGACTGAGATGATACAAAGGGAGGCAGAAGGATTCCAATGCCACCATCTCCTGGGGAAGAGAATAAAAGAACCCTCAGAGAGGGGAATTGAATCTACCCCAACACAACACATGCTCTGGACTGCTAGGCACTTTGCTTAAAATTTTAAGTTAAAAAAAATCATAAATTTTTGTTGACAGGGTTGAAAAGTTCTCCCCCTGCATAAGACCAGATTCTAATATCCATTCCCCGGGAATATTATCTTACTTAGGAAAAAGTTCTTCAAGATGAAATTAAGTTTAAAATCTTGAGATGATTAGCCAATGAAGTCCTAAATCCAATGAGAAGTATCCCCATAAGAGACAGCAGTCACAGAGGAAGAGTGTTATGGTTGGAGATTGAAATGGAAGGGACACAGCCACAAACTATGGGACAGCTGGAGCTACCAGGAGCCGGAAAAGGTAAGGCGGAATCTCCCCTGGAGCGCTGACCATGCTCACACCTTGACTTTATACTTCTAGCCTCTGGAGAGGAAACACTTCTGTTGTTTTGCTACATCAATTTGGTTTGTGGTTATTTGTCACAACAACCCTAGGACCTACTGCATTTATTATAAGAATGCAATAAGGAAGTGATATTCTAGTCAAGCTAGTAATACCCGAGCGTTTAGATAAGGTTGGCTACCTCTGCTCTAAAGTCAGCTGTTTCCTATTCCATTCTTTTTTATTTTCTTTTCCTTTTTTTATTTTTAATTTTTTTAAAACTATACAGATTATTTCAGGTTTAAAACATACATATAAAAGAAAATTAGGATACAACAAGATACCAATATGACAAATATTACAAATTTTAAAGCTTTTAGACAATTTGGAAATTTGGATACAATAATAGAAGCAACAAATGAGGATGTTCTCCAATATCCTAGTTAGGAAGTTTTTTAAAATAATTTTTAAAAAAATTTATGGGAAGAAAGCAAGTTACATAGAGAGGTATACATATTATAATATCATAATTATGAAATTATAACTATGCAAAATAATATATTATCTACTGATGTGTGATGTAAAAGTTTCAAATACCACTGGCATGGCAAACATCAGATCCAGTGTACTAATTATTTCTGGGAATGTATAATGGGGAATAGGATAGAAGAGATATCCACAGAGAATGTCAACTATCTCTGCGATGGTTGTTTTTTTTTAATTTAATTTATTTTAAATTTGCATATATATGTATTTATATTTTAGGTACATCCTTGTTGGTTTCCCCCTATTCAAGACCCACTCATCATTTTCTTTTACCTGGATGTTACTCATGCCTCTGTCCTGCTGATGACTTGCTCCAAACTGCACCAGGAGGCAAGGCAGGCCACCTGTGAGCAGGGCTGACCTCTGCTCTTTTCTGCCTTCCAACTTGTTTAGGAGGATTTGACTTTCCTGAATCATAAATTTGGTTACTTCTTAGTCTAACTCCCAGCTCTGATTCTTCATACATCTTGGTTACTGTGAAGGAATAAGAGGATAATAAAGGTTTTCTGCCTCTGCTGGTAGTCTGAATTCTCCATGACAAGCTCCAATTCAGGAGGAATTTACTTGGGAAACTTTTATCACTATATATCAACTAATTCAATTCTCAGTTCACCCACACTGGCCTCTTGTCACTGTACCAAATAGCTTTACTAAAAGCAAGCTTCTTCAGCATCTTTATAGCCTTCTTTGGCCCTTTGTTATCAATCAGAGCTTTTAAAAGGGAATCAAGTCCTTCACCTTCTTGGTGGGAAATAGATCGAGCAACAAATTGAACAAAACAGAACAGTTGTTCTCTCAATGTTCAGCTCATCAAACTTGTACCAGGTCACTGGTGATTCTGACATTATTTGGGGAGATAACAGCAGATTTGCTTTAGGGAAGACCCTCCCAACTGGCAAGAGGCCTTCAGTAAAGATTCTCAGAGTGACTGGCAGGACAGGTTCATGAATGTGGTAACAGACTAGGCCCATAGCACTTGATTTCATGCTCTGTTATTGATGATGCCATCCCTACATTCCTACTACATATATATATATATATATATATATATTGGATTTTGAACTATACATGATTGCATAATTGTTGATCCCCATAGGATTACCCCACTCCACCACACTCCCTCTGGTCTCGTTGCCTCCTTTCTTTTTGTTGTTTGTCCATGTTTAGCCCTTTAATCTCTTTTTTTTTTTTTGTCCTCTTTTCCTTTTTTAATCAATATCTTCATTGGCCATTCTGCGTGCCTTTGGCTTGCACCGCTGGTTTTTGTTTCCTGGTGGCTGCTCTATCTCTTGTTCGCTGCCTCTTTTTTGCTGCTTCCTCCCATTATGTTTCGGGTTTTTAGCTTTGGGGACCGGCTTTCCAGTCTTGTGTTTTGGTAGAGCTGCTCCTCCATGGGGACAGTCTTTGGCTGATGGTGTGTCTCCAAGTCTTCTTTTTAGGATCTTTGCTGTTAGGCCACTGCCATTTTTTTTCTTTCTTTTTTTTTTAAACTAGGCCTTGCTATTTTTGCGCATGGAACCCCAGGCTCGAGTTGCCCAGGTTACCACAGACTCAAGTGATTCCCAGCCTCAGCTTCCCAGGTAACTGGGATTACAGGCGTGAACCACCATACCCAGCTATATATATATATATATATTAGAACTAGGTCTCGCTACGTGCCCAGGGCGGGACTCTATCCCCAGGGGGGATCCCCTGCGGAACACAATCCCCAGCCCCAGCTGCTTCATAGGCTGAAGCTTACAGGCATGTGCCACCGTGCCCGGCTACCACCACCATTCTGCAGGCATCCATCCTTTGGCAGCAGGAGTGTGCTGTTCCCTGTTGACTGCATCTCTGTGCCAGTTTTATAATCGTAGCTCCCCAGTGATTGGTATGCAACACTCTTTCTCATGTTTGTTCTCACGGTTCATTGCTCTGTGAACTTGCCTTGCTCTTTTTGAGTCCTGCCTTTAGAGGCATGTGTTTTTAGAGTCTTTCTTGGTGTTCCTTGCCTCTTTTGTTTCTTTGGTTGAAGTTTTGTCTGGACGTACTTATTGCTGGTGTCGGCGGCTCGGTGTAGTGGAGGCTAACCAAGAGGGGTCTGTGGCGAATGACCCCCCCCACACACACACTGCACTCTGCTTTTCAAGCAGGCCTCAGGTATGAGGTGTTCGAGCCACCACTGGCGTGAGCCAAGAATATCCCACACAACCCTCGAGCATGATCGATTCGCCTCACCCACCCTCCAGAGGCAAAGTCAGCATGCTCGAGGGTTGTGGCCCCGGTCTCATGGCGGGGTCTCGAGGTCACAGGGTCACGGGGCAAGCTGAGCTCTCACCTCATGTGGTGCCTGTGCACTGACCGCCCCAGCGGGTCCTGGAAGCGGCCCCCGGCCACTCCCACTCCCCACCGCTTGGGGAGGGGGTGAGGCCGGGTCGCGCCACAGGCGTGATGGCAGCCAATGCCCGAGTCACCACCAGTGTGAGCCAAGAATGGTCCATGCTCCTACTACTTTCTGCATAGGTCCTATATATTCATTTTGAACAGGGTCCTATGTATGGTTGATGAGAGTGCTAACACAGGCCTAGGCAGTCAAGGCTCCTCTACGATAATTACCACCTCCATTGTGATGCACGCCTTGGTCTGTTGTTGGTTTTGCTATATGTAGCCCCAAAACCTTTGGGAAGCAATGTCTAATATGAGCATATAGGCTCAGGAAGTCTTTCTCAAAAGGGGTAATTTTGTAGCACCCTCCTTGGAGATATTTGACAATATCTAGAAATATTTTTGTTTGTCAAAACTGGGGAATAACACTAGCATCATTTAAGACCATATATGCTGGTAAACATCCTATTCATGCTCAAGATAACCCCTACCACACACACAAATTATCTAGCCCCATATCAATGGTGCTGGGATTGGAAAACCCTGGGCTAAAGAACTGACTTGCAAAAGTTATCCTTTCACCTGCAGCCTCAGAAACACTTATATGTTGGGAATGCAGACTCTCAGGATATGCCAGGACCTTTTAAGAAATTCCTCAGATGATTCTACACATATTAAAGACTGAGAAGTACTGACTACAGCAAAACCTATCTGGTTCAATCTTAAGTATCTACAGGGTTTTGGATTAGAGGGCTGCCTTTCAGAGTGTGAGACCCAAGTCTGTATCAAACAGGGAAGTATGGCCTGGGGGAGACAGACTTGAAAAGTGATTATGGGAATCACAATGAGGGAGGAAAAGATAAGACCAGAGTAACAAACTAACCCAGATCAAAGCAGCAACAGATCTGGAAGGCAAGGCAGCAGAGGAAATGGGGAACTAGTAGGGGGGTGTGGGGAGATATCAGGAACATGAAGAATAGGGAACTTTAGTATAAGAATTGGGATGGAGGCAGCAGTTCCTCAGATCCTATGGCCCTAAGGAGGACTAGAGTTCCCTGCATATAGCTCATTATGTAGAGATGGGAGAGGAGGTTTTTGTAGTAATCACAATGGTGTCTAGTGGTGTGTCTACTGGACTTGTGATGGGACACTACTAGATTCTGTCTGTTTTAGTTTGCTTGGGCCACCAGATAATGTACCACAGAGTAAATGAGTTTGCAAGTTTGTTTACTTATAGTTTATTAAGACCTAAAATTGAGATCAAGATGTCAGAATGATTGGTTTCTCCTGAGACCTCTCTTGTTGAATTCTCTGTCTTCATAGGGTTTTCTCTCTGTACATGTCTCTATTTGTATTTTCCTTTCTTATAAGGACACTGGTCATAATTTGATTAGGGACTGCCTTAATGACCTCATTAAAAGCTAATTACCACTTTAGAAATCCAATCTTCAAATATAGTTATATTCTGAGGTCATAAAAGTGAGGAACTTAGCACATGAATTTTGGGGATAATATAATTCAGCCTACTGTCTCTTTTCCTAGGTGCTCCTCAATATCAATTTCTCCCATTCATCTCACCATATCTCCTAGGTCACCAATGTTATGCCTTTTCCTATATAATTCATCAAGTCATTGAGACTTGTAGTTCACTAATTCCAGGGAACCCAGCATTCTATTTCTATTAAACTTTTGAGTTCCAAGCTCCTGGATGTGAGTTGTAAGCCAAGACTCTTCCTTCCAGAAGGCACTTCTTTCTCTCTGTGGTCACATCACACCATATAGAAGTCCTCAGGTTAACCAAGGTATGTCAATGGCTGGAGCATGATTGGATCATGGTTCTTATAGGTCAAAGGAATATGAATGCAAATGCATTTTTAAAGCACACTGCAGCTATTGTTGTGTATAATGGAAAGTCATTACATATATTAGCTGTTGATTCTATAATCAAATGCTAACATTTTCTGGATGCCAACTTAAGTAACAGGAGATATTGGCCATTTGTAAAACATGTTTAAACAAAAAAGATTCAGAGACAAGAAGTGCCTCTCATCTTAATTATTTTTTTTGCATCATAAAAAGCTCATGAACAATGCTTTTGAAAAGCATAATGGATGTTGAGCAGCTGTAGAAAACATCTCACTTCTTTTGTTTGAAAACAATATTTTACATTTGGAAAGAAAAATTCTGTCCAGCTGATTTTACTCCAAGAAAAGGATAAATCCAAGGGGGCAATCTCTGCTGCCTGCGGAGTAACTATCTGTGTCCATCAAATAATGGTACAACTTTAAAGGCAATGGTTTGAACATGTGTGTGCTTTCCATCAGTTCTGCTTCTTCAAGGTCCTTGAGTGGAGGTTGGGACTGCAGGCGAAAGTGAATGGATAAGCATCCTGCCCTTGGTTACCAAGGAGCACACATTCATTTTTTCATGAGTGGAGAGAAGACTTCTTGTCCTTTCTCTTTCCAAAGTCTTTCTCAGACCATCACTATTAGTACAGCTTTGTTTTTCCAGGTGGATAAAGTAAAATTACTGATCAGTCCAGAGTCTGAACTGATCATACTCATGTAGGCAGCACATCGTCCCTTTGGAAGCTCTCATATGTGAAGTTACATCCAATGGACTATGTATCCAGGGGACCTAGCAGTAGCCATCTGTGGATGGTTGAGACATAGCATCCCTTATCTCTGTGCTGATCCCTGCTAAAGACAAGTCATCTGTCTGCCTGCCCTGTGTTAGTTATTGTTGTGTAACAAACCACCCTAAAATTCAGTGACTGAAATAATACCTCTATCAATTCTCATGAGTAACTGGTGTCTGGGTAGTTCTGCAGAGCTAAGTGAGACTTGCCAGATCTGGACTGGGTTTACTGAGTTATCTTTGGTCAGTTAGTAGGCTTGCTTGCAGCTGACTTTCATTGAGACAAGTAAGTTTTTTCTCATCTGTCTATCCTATCCTTTCAAAAGGCAAGTCTGGGCATAACCTCATGGCTACGGCATCAACCCAAGCAAGGAAGCAAAACTCTTCCAGTATTTTTATCCCATTAGCCAAAATAAGTTACAAGAGAATGAAAAGCTTGACAAAAGACAGATCAAGGAGGCCTGGACCCTAAGGCAAGAATCTTAGTATAAGCAATATATGGCAATCCCTTGTTCTATAGACTATCCATTTACCTTACTCAGGTGCCTGTTATAATAGAGATCCAACTGGCTTGTCAGAGATTGATTTACTTCTACTCATGTCTGATGAGATGAGAGCTTACTTTCTGTGACTTGTGCCTTTTGCTGGGGAACAACTTCTAATTTTGTTCTAATGGGCAAATAAATGTGATAGAGAAAATGACTCCCAAATATGGTCCTAATTACCAGACCTGTGAGTATGTGATCTCATGGCAAAAAGGGCTTTGTAGATTCAAGCAGAGTCTTGTGATGGGGAGATCATCCTGGATTATTAGGGTGGGCCAAAGGCAAACACAGGATCCTTCTAAGAGAAGGGTCACAGTTCAAAAAGATTTGATGGCAGAAGCAGAAACTGAGCAGAGGTGATGCAGGACCATGGCCCAAGAATGCAGGTGACTTCTAGAGGCTAGAAAGACAAGGAAAATACCTTGGAGGATCTTTCCAAGAAATTAGCCCTGTTGATATCTTGATTTTAACCCATAAGACTCATTCCAAACTTCTGACATGTAGAACTGAAATATATAATCAATTGGGGTTGCATTAAGTCACTAAGTTTGTGGTAAATTTTTGACAAAAAAGGAAATAATGAGAGAGCTTTGGAAAAAAGTATATGACCTAATTCACCCTTTAAAAAGAATCCTCAACTGATTATGTGGAGAACAGAAAAGGGAAGACTAGAGTCCAGAGAAGAGAGACTAGTGCTTGGCCTAAGGTGGTGATGGTAGAGAGAAGTGGTGGAATCTTGGTGGGTATTTTTAAAATGAACTCCATAAGACTCAGGATGGTCACAGAGGCTGAGGGAGACAGGAGGCATGAATGACTCTCATATTCTTGATTTAAGTCCCTAAAAAGATGAAATGGTATTTACTTAGCATGGGAAATTTGGAAGAAAATCAGTTTTGGAGGCTTGGTATCTGTGTGGGTAAGGACGGATCAAGAATTCCATTTGGACATAATCTATTTGAAATGTCTATAAGTTATCAAAGTGGTGGTGTCAAATAGGAAACTGTTTTTTGGACCTCACGGATATGTTCTGGGCTAGAGGTCTAATGTAAGCATTATCAGTGTTAAGATGATGCTTAAAGCCTTGAAAGTGGGTGAGGCTGCCTAGAAAAGAAGTGCAGACTGAGGGAAATACAAGTTGTGAATGGGTAGGTGGCAGCGCCCCAGCAGAACTGCTTCATATTAACAGTCCCTCCTGTCCGGACCTCAAACTAGAATAGAGCATGCAACTAGAATGTGGGAGAAGGGAGCAAACAGCTAAGGAGATATCTGAGTTACCTACTGTCCTACACAATATAAAACATGACTGGTCCCAAATGGAAGCTCCTCAGCACTTACTCATCTGGAAAGATAGGATGCTCTATTAAATAAATATATCAAACCACATATTTAAGCAAAAACAGCAAACATCAACATGTGTAATATGACACCCTTTGGCTGAGTATATCCATGAAATTGCTTTAATATAGGTTCATCAAATAAATAATGATTATAAGAAAAGGGTAAATACTTGGAAGAAGCAGAAGGAAGTGTACTATGTGAAGGGCAAGATGGTTTCCCAGATTGATTCATTTACTCCTGTTGACTGTTTCTATGCCATAAATCTCAGTTGAAGAGTATTGGCTGTATCCAAAATGAGAGCCCAGAAACCCCAAGCAAGACTACAACGGCTCACCAGGGAAGACATTAACCAACTTAAATGCTGCTTTCTTTCCCTTAAGAAATCTCCTCCATCTGCCAGAGTCATTATCTCTGCCTTCCTTGGAAAGGAAGAAATTTGCACTATCAAAAGCAGGATTTGTGTGGCCAACCTGACTTCAAAGATATTAAATGATAAATTTCCCAAATGAAGAGCAGAATGAGCTTTAAGTTCTCCTTGTACTTGCTGGGTAAATGAAGGAGTCACAGGTAAACTGTCTCCAGGAAAGACAGAGGGTTTCTTGTTACCAACCCATGGATGTACACCTGCAAGGACTCTGTTTTGCAGATATATATAAATGTCATCAATCTTAGGGCCTCTAAGAAACTCATGACAATTAGTTATACAAGTTGTCTTTTTTTTAACCAACTTCTTATGTTGC
The DNA here is from genome assembly GCA_004024945.1 of Uropsilus gracilis. Classification (NCBI taxonomy): domain Eukaryota; kingdom Metazoa; phylum Chordata; class Mammalia; order Eulipotyphla; family Talpidae; genus Uropsilus; species Uropsilus gracilis. The sequence continues at coordinate 27,064 of PVHY01009952.1, forward strand.
TTATCAACTTCTCAGTCTTGTCATAAAGACCATATCAGGTATTGCCTTTATAATGCTCTGTTAGAAGTCAGACCCAATCTCAGTGACAAATGACAATAAGTATTTATGTACTGCTTATATATCTGTGGGACAGTTGGACTTGCCTCGAGTGGTTCTGTCTCACATGTTATCATTCTTAAGTCCAGAATGAAGGTATGGCAACTACTGTGGAAGAAGTGGTCTTCTCATGGCAGAGGTTAAGAGTTCTCAGAAATGGGTAGACAACACAATGTCTCCTGATGTCTATGCTCAGAAATGGTGCTCTCCTACCTCCATCCATATTTCATTAACCAAAGAACATCATGTCATGTAACCAGTGTAATATCAATGGAACCAGAAAGCATACCCCTTCCATGAAGTTTGGAAAAAGGGAGTGAACTGTTACCAAGTAAAAAGGTAATCCATACAAGAGGAAATATTAATATTTCAGTATTAATTTACTAAAACTGAAGCATGGTAAGATCAACAGTGTGTCTAGTCAGCAGTTCTCTGCTGAAATTTAGAGAAATTAGTTTTTATTGATCACCAAAGTTGTTAGTCACTAAGCCACTTTTTTTCCTTATAGTTCCATGAACTTGATCATAAGATACAGTCATTTTTCTAGAAGAAACCAAGGCAACTCTCCTACTATGCCTAGTGGCACTGACCACATAGTGACTTGGTCTGGTCATTGAATTCTTAGATAATTTGAGGACAGTTTATGATTGGATTCCATGACACAGTTTTTAGTCTTTTCTCTTTTCCTAATCAGTGAGCTATTTAGCTAAAACCCGAGCCTTGTCCCAGATCAAATCATAGCCATTTATGCCTTAAGGCTATGATAACATGGCAAGGAAAGACTGAGGACTTGTGCCTACCAGAGGTTTCCAAGGCTAGTCTTTGATATTGGATCCTTTTTTCTTCCTTTTTCCTTCAGAAAAACTGAGGGTAGCTTCCCCCACCTCTCTTTGCTGTTAAACCATGGCTGGGCCACACTCTCAGGAGAGGCCATGCCTCAAGTTTTGTTTCTCTTGACACATGCACAGTCTTGACACTTAGAGAACAATGAGTTGGGTAGAGGGCTAGGATGACTTGTAAGATACAGGACTCAACAGTGCCTGTCCCCATAGATCCAACCATGACCCTGAGGACAAGGCTCTAGGAAAAGACCTGACCTTCTGGAGATGAGGCCCTCTAATTATTCACTTTTATGTGTGAAATGTGTCCACCAAAACTGATTTCTTTTCACTCTTACTCACATACACAGATGTTCCCCAGTCATCTTTGCTGACTGATGAGGTCATGTGACTGAGTTTTGGTCAATGGAAAGTAGGAGGATGTGGTTGACACTACTTCAGGCCTTCTTGATCTTACCAATGTCCTCATGCAGTGCAGGCTCAAAGGTGGTTGGGGTTCATCCAACTAGAAATAGCTATCATGGCTATTGACATATTATCATGACATACTATCATGGCTATTTGTCATACTATATTGACAAATAATAAGCTTCCATTGTGTTATGCTACTGATACTTTGGGGTAAGTTTGTTAATGCAATTAGTGTTAATGTTCATTGACACAGTTTATTATTATTTTATTCTCATACTAAATGTCTCTCACTCTTTTGTGACCCTGAGGTTTTGTTCAGACATGGTCTATTCAAAGATCTGAACACGTCCTTCCCATCCCTAAGGTTGAGCAGAGTGTTCCGATGATGATGATGATGATGATGATGATGATGATGATGATGGTGATGATTTACATTATAAAAGGACAGGTTCATTAGAAAAAGGAAAGAAGAGGATGCTTGCACAGACACAAATGAAATAGCTGTTAAGTGCCCCAATTACAAGCCTGACATACTGTTCAAAGATGAGGCTGATGACATCTATCATTTATTTAAGAAGTATTTATCCCATTTTAAACTCAAAAATCCACTGGAAAACATCCATTTCTCTGTTTAGGAAAGTTAGTTCAAAGTAGACAAGCCATGTGCCTAAGATTGAATAGGCAGCAAAGTGGGGATGCCAGTCAGGAAACCCAGCTTGAGGACTTAAGAGTGTATGTTTTTAACAGCCATGCTGAGCTCCCTCCCAGTTATGTAGATCATCAGTTTTCCTGGGATCCTTTCTCCATCTCCAACTCTCCCTCCCTTGGTCATCTCTGGAAAACAGTGACTACCTCATCAATACTTTCCAGTGATAAATTCTCCAGGCACAGCCCAGCTCTGGCTCATCCCTGACTCTCCCGGATCCAGACTGAAGGACATTCCTAGCTCTCTGCACCGTAAGACCATTCATCTTCACACTGCCTCTGTTAGGACACAGGCCTCTTCCAGCCAAAGCTTTCATTAAAAACCTCTCTTGTCCTTTTGCTCACCCAAACTGGGAGGCTACATCCATGGGAGAATCTCTCCTATTCACCCTAATGATGGAGAAACTGATTACTTATCGCCCTGCTTTCCAGATTGCTGAGACTAGGCACTGCGGGAAAAGCACTGTCAAGGCTGCAGCCTGTCAAAGCATGGACTTTCCAGAACAATGATGAATGGGCTTAAAGAGGCCTGTGAGTACTCTGACAGCATAATAAGGTGCTGGCTCTGGACTTGCCAAGAGGGTTATAGGCACACCCTCGCTAGGACCAGGCCTCCATTTCTCTTTCTGGTGGAGATCTGAGCTCTTTCCGCTTTAGTGTCAGTTTCCATGAAACAGTCAAAGGTGGCCCAGGAATCACTGAGGCCTGGACAGGAAGTCACCTTCCAACATAGGGCAGAGACTGCAGTGTTACAGAACAGGCTCCCAACCAGCCAAGCCTACTATCCTCAGCAGCCCCTGAGATGCCCAAAGGCTGCACATAGAGCTGACTCTGTGGTCACAACTGAGGCATATGAGAATCATGGCCAGAACTCCAGGAGCCTTACTTAGAACATTTGCTCTATTACCTCCCTGTTTGAGACCAAATAGTAATTCCTAGAGCCCCACAAGGCTCAGTTTTCTATGAGTACAATGAAGATTGGAGAAGCAATTTTATTCCAAAAGGCAGGGATCTATACAAGAGACAGAGAAAGTGCTCAGTGGTGTATCAGCTTTTCTGATGTCAGTTCAGACCACTAACTATCCACTAAGCACAGCTTGTTTTGTCAATGTTATTATTCTAGAAAACATGGAGTGGATCTGCAAGAACCTATGGTCATACTTTGGACTTCTATAAGCTCAGGTTCAGAAGAGAAAATAACCTTTTGAGCAGTTTGTTGTTGAGAATATCTAGATGAAGAGATGAAGAAGAGAGATACATGAGTCTTCCCAAAGCATGAGCTATCAGCTGGCCTCTCTACTTCCCATGCAGAGGTAGTAACTTCTAAGATGAGAAAGGCTGGGAGCATATACTGTCAATGAGGGCCACATAACCACAGTTGCAGAGATTAGGGTGATAGAATCAAGAATCTAACAAAAATGCTAGAAAAAAATTCTAGGAAAAAAAAAGCAAAGATTCAGGGTACACTACTAGCGGGGGTGCCTTGGGAAAGGAGGATAGCTGGAGAGAAGGGGGCACAAATGAATGGAGGGTTTATATTGGAAATCTGTTTTGATTTTCAATGAATAGAATGTAGCCCTTGCTACCTGGGCAATTTAAACAATCATATTAATATATTCATTCATTTTTTTTATTTTAAAATGTTTACTTTACTCATTTCCTTTTTTAATTAAATATTTTATTATATAGATAATATAGATACATAGATCTTTGTGATCTCCGGGGCTCCCCACTTCCTGATTGTTCCCTCCCTCACTTGCCCCACCCCAGTTGTGAACTTCAGTTTGTTTTTTAGCTTGTTTTGACTTTTCCTCCTGGCCTTTTGTTTTTCCTATGACCCATATATTAGTGAAAGCATTTGAATTCTGTCTTTTTCTTTCTGACTTATTTCTGTTAATATGATTTCTTCTAGGTACATCCATGTTATCATAAAATCATCAAATTTGTCATTTTTAATATATGTGTAATATTCCATTGTGTATATACACCACATCTCTTTCATCCATTTGTCTGTTTTGGGACATATGGGTTGTTTCCATGTCCTTGCAATTATAAATAGTACTGCTGAAACATTACAACAGTACAAGTGTCCCTTTGAACCCACATTGAGATCTCCTTTGGGTAGATTCCCAAAAGAGCAATTGCTGGGTCAAATGGCAGTTCCATTTTCCACACTGCCTTCCATAGTGAATGGACCAGTTTACATTCCCACCAACAATGTAAGAGTGTTCCTTTCTCTCCACATCCCTGCCAGCACTTGTTGCTGCTGTTTGTTTGTTTGTTTGTTTGTTTGTTTGTTTTTTAATATGGGCCTTGATGGTGTGAAGTGGTATCTCATTGTGGTTTTGATTTGCATTTCTCGAATTGCTAGTGATGTTGAATAGTTTTTCATGTGCCTGTTGGTCATTTGTATTTCCTCTTTGGAGAAGTGTCTTTTTAGTTCCTCTCCCCATTTTTTGACTGGGCTTCTTGGTTTGTTTTTGCTAAATTGTGTGAGTTCCTTATGGAACTTTGCTAACAATCCCTTATCACTTTTGTAGAGGGCAAAAATTTTCTCCCACTCAGTTGGATTTCTTTTTGTTTTGTCTGTTGTCTCTTTTGCAGTGCATAAACTTTCTAGTTTGATGTAGTCCCAGGTGTTTATGTTTTCCCTCATTTCTTTTTTTGCTGGCTAGCAATGTATCATGAAATGGATTTCTGAATTGTAACTCATGGAGGGTTTTGCCAATGTTTTCCTTTTGTATTTTATGTTTTCAGGTCTTACATCCAAGTCTTTTATCCACTTTGAGTTGGTTTTTGTACATGGTGTTAGGGAGGTATCTTGGTTCTTTTTTTTTTTTTTTTTTTTGCATGTCTTGACCTAGTTGTCCCAGCATCATTTATTTAAGAGGCTTTTTTCCATTATAAGTTTTTCACTCCTTTGTCAAAGATTAGATGACTATATATGTGTGGTTTTATTTCAGGGCACTCAATTCTGTTCCATTGGTCTGATTGTCTATTTTTGTACCAGTACCAAGCTGTTTTAATTACTATGGCTTTATAAAATCAATCATGATTGATTTTGTTTGGGTGGCCATTTTGATGATGTTAATTCTTCCAATCCATTTCCTTATGTCTTCTATTTCTTTTAGTAGGGTTTTAAAGTTTTCTTTGTATAGTTCTTTCACATGTTTGTTAGGTTTATTCCCAGGTATTTAATTTTTTTTTTTTGGTGCTATGGTAAATGGGATAGTTTTTTTGATATCTTCTTCATCTGCTTGACTTTTTGGATATAGGAAAACTACTGATTTCTGTGTTGATTTTGTAACTGACTACTTTACTGAATTGGTTTATTGTTTTGCAAAGTTTTTCTGTAGATTTTTTGAGGTTCTCTATATAAAGAGTCATGTCATCTGCATATATTGATAACTTCAGTTCCTCTTTCCCTATTTGTATCCTTTTTATATCTTTCTCTTGCCTTCTTACCCTGGCTAGAAGTTCCAGTACAACGTTAAAAAGTAGTGAAGAAAGTGGGCATCTTTGTCTGGTTACAGATCTTAATTGGAATGATTTTAGTTTTCCCCATTTAGGGTGATGTTTGTTGTAGGTTTGTCATAGATGGCTTTTATTATGTTGAGGTAAGTTCCTTTGAAACTTAACAATTTGTCAAGGGTTTTTATCATGAATGGGTGCTGGACTTTGTCGAATGCTTTCTCTGCATCTTTAATATGATCATATGGTTTTTGTTTTTCTCCTTGTTGATGTGATGGATTACGTTATTTGATTTCCAGATGTTGAACCATCCTTGTGCCTCTGGGATAAATCCCACTTGGTCTTGGTAAATAATGCTTTTCATGCATTGTTGGATTTGATTTTGCCAGAAATCTGCTTAAAATTTTTGCATCCATGTTCATTAAAGAAATTGATCTATAGTTTTCTTTCTTGGTGCTGTCCTTATTTGGTTTTGTTATGAGTGCGATGTTTGTTTCATAGATGTGTTTGGCAGTTGTCCTTCTTTCTCAATTTTTTGGAAAAGTTTTAGGAGTGCTAGTGTTATTTCATCTTTGAATGTCTGGTAGAATTCATTGGTAAAGCCATCAGGTCCTGGGCTCTTGTTTTTAGGCAGAGTTTTGATGACTGCTTCAATTTTGCTGCTTGTGATTAATTAATTTAAGTTCTCTATATCGTCCTTGTTCAATTTTGGAGAGTTGTATCTTTCTAAGAATCTGTCCATCTCATCCAGGTTGTTGCATTTATTTCAATATAGTTGTTCATAGTAATCTTTTTATTCTTTGGATTTCTTTTGTATCTGTTGTTATTTCCCCTTTTTCATTTGTGATTCTGTTTATTTGAATTATCTCTCTTCTTTCCTTTGTGAGCTTTGCAAGGGACTTATCAATTTTATTTATTTTTTCAAAGAAGCAGCTTTTGGTTTTGTTGATCTTCTGGATAGTCTTTTTGGTTTCTAGGTTATTTATTTCTTCTTTTATTTTTGTTATTTCTTGTCTTCTCCTGGGTTTTGGGATTTTTTTATTGCTCTTTTTCTAATTATTTGGGTTGGTAGTTTAGGTTGTTTTTTTGGTTAGTTTCTTGGTTTTTGATATGGGCCTGTATTGCTATGAACCTTCCTCTTAGATATGCTTTTGTTGCAACCTAGACGTTTTGGAATGTTGTGTCTTCTTTGTCATTTGTTTCAAAGTTTTATTTTCTTCAATTACCCATTCTTCATTTAGTAGCATGTTGTTCAGTCTCCAAGTGTTTGATGTTCTTCTTGCTTTCTTTTCATTGCTGATTTCTAGTTGGATACCTTTATTGTCTGAAAAAAAAGTTGGTATTGTTTTAATCTCTGTGTATTTATTCATGTTTGCCTTGTGGCCTAGAATGTGGTCAATTTTAGAGAATGATCCATGTGTATTTGAGAAGGTATATTCTTTTCCTTGTGGGTGCAGTGTCCTGTAGATATCTATTAGGTCCATTTTGTCTAGGTCTTCTTTTAAGGCTTTTGTGTCCTTGGATAGCTTTTGTTTTTTTGATCTGTCCTTTGTTAAGAGTGAGGTTTTGAAGTCTCCTACTACATATGTGTTTTCATCAATGTTTGTTTTCAGTTCTCTTAGTACCTGTCTTATGAATCTTGGTGCACCCTCATTTGATAAATATATGTTGATAATTGTTATTTCTTTAAGGCTGGTTGACCCTTGACCCAGTTAGGTCATGGCTTTCTTTATCCTTTGTTACTTTTTTTATTTTGAAATCTGCTTTGTCTACTATAAGAATGGCTACCCTGCCTTTTTTGGGGAGCCATTTGCTAGTAGAATTGTTTTCCATCCTTTTACCTTCAATCTATGCTTTTTTTTCAGATGTGTTTCTTGGAGTGATTAGATGTATTTCTTGGAGGCAGCAGAATGTTGGGTTCTGTCTTTGAATCCAGTCTGCAACTCTGTGTATTTTGATTGATGAGTCTAGCCCATTGACATTTAGAGTAATTATTGATGTTCGAGATTCTAACAATGGTTTCCTGGTGATCATTTGGGGTCATATTTTAATTTCTTCTTTCTTTTCTTTTTATTATTCGTTCTTTCTATTCGTCTGTGGGTTTTGGTCTTAGGGTTTCTTGCAGGAGTTCTTGGAGTAGGGGTTTGGTTGCAGCAAATTTCTGGAGGCTTTGTTTGTCTGAGAAGGTTCTAATTTTTCCTTCATAAAGGAAGGACAGTTTTGCTAGGTAGAATATTCTTGGTTAGCACTTTTTGTCTTGGTGTGCTTTAAAGATGTGGTCCCATTCTCTCCTTGCTTGGAGTGTCTCTTCTGAGAAATCTGAGGTCAGTCTAATCAGTTTTCCTTTGTAGGTTATCTGTTTCCTCTCTCTTGTTATTCTCATAATATTTTTCTTTCTTTATCTTTGGCTCTTGAAAAGTTTTACTATGATGTGTGTTGCTGTGTTTCTTCTTTCATTAGAGTAGTTTGGTGTCCTTTTTGCTTCCTGTATGTCTATTTTCATTTATTTCTTCAGGTTTGGGAAATTCTCCATTATTTCACTGGAAAGCCTTTCCAATCCTATGTCATTCCCTTCTCCTTCTGGGATTCCAATTATTCTTATATTTGCTTTCTTTAGGGTATCTGACAGATCTCTGATTTTTCTTCTGTCTTCTTACTTTGTTTTTCTCTCTTTTTCTCTTTTTTCATCCTCTGTTCTTCTGTATCTTCTAGTGTGCTGATTTGTTCTATTTCTTCCAATCTGCTTTCATGGCTTTTCCCTGCATGTTTGAGCTCTTCTATTGCCCCTTTTATACACTGTATCTCCTGCAGCTTCTTATTTAGGGCTTCAATTTCATTTTTCTGTTAGTCAATTATATTGCTCATTTTGCTGCATTGTTTTCTATATTTTTCTGCTATTTCTTTTAGTTCATGGAAAGCTTCTAACCTCTTGCTTTCCCTTTTTTCCCCCTCTTCCTTGGCCTCTTTTAGTGCTTTTATCACATTGATTCTGAATTCTTTGTCTGACATATGAAGCATTTCTTCCATGTCATCCATTTTGGTTTCTGCAGATTGTTTATCCTTTGGTGGTAAGTTATTTTTCTTAGGGCTTGCTTGAGTATTTGTATTCTTCCTCCTTCCTGTGTTTTCCTTTAGAACTTGCTCTACATATGCTTAGAGTCTTTATCAGTGCTGGTGCTAGTAGCATTGAAGTGGCTTGGTGGCCTGATGTGGCTGTGGGTGGAGGAACAGTACACCTCACCTGTGGCCAGGGCAGTTGGACGGCTCAGCTGTGGGGGGGAGGAGGGGGATGGATGGCTCTACTGGGGAATGGGTCCGGGGGAAGGCAGCACTGGAGGGGACACAGGGTGAGACTCCCAAGGAGGCTCAGTGGTCCACTCTGATGTGGCTGTGAGTGGAGGCACAGCACACCTCACCTGTGGGTGGGGGCTGTGGGCTCAGCTCTAGATGGGGTGGAGCTGGATGGTTCTGCTGGGGACAGGCACAATCATATCAATTCATTTGGTTAAAAGACAAGGGGTAATTATTGGGCATTTTACCAACTATAAAGGGACAATTAAGTTTTATAATATAACAGACACACTAAAAAAACTCATATATTAAACATGTATTTACACAAAAATGTGTATATTCATATACAGAATATATTGTGCAATTCTTTTTCAGAACTTGCTTTTTTCTTTTCTTTTCACTTCCAAACAATTACAAGTATCCCCCACCCTTACACCTTGACTCTCTAGGGTAGCCCAAAGATGCTGGTTGGGATGAGCCAATCCAACACTGACAGGTCACAGCAGTAATCCCTGCTTCATATGATTAGCATGGGAAGAGAGATCTCTGGTCATGATCACTGGGCTGAAAGAAGAGGCCCCATGATGTGGAAGAATCTGCAAGACTTTGAGAAACAGATCAACATAGTTTAGAATTCTGGTTCTGTCAACTCATAATTAAATGGCCTGGCAGAATAATTTCATCTTCCCTGTAAAATAAAGGATAAAAATAAATACTTCAGAGGGCTACAGGGAGGACTCAAGGAAGCAACATATAGCAAGCATTCAGCTTCAGAGTAAACTGAGTAGAGGTTCCATTGAGTAGAGGTTCAGCCTGTCCACCTTCATCTTTTGGAGTGGAAGGTTCCATGTTCTGAGTTGACAAAAGGCACCAAGGATCTAAGGGTTGGATGATTAGTGCCTACCTCTATACCCCATGCCCCTTGACCAGGGACAAGGGTAGATGTAAATTCTGATACTGGAAGTTTCCAAGCTCCCAATAAACACACATCACTTTCACATCTTCTCATCTCAAAGCTTGTGTATCAGTACAATTACCTCACAGCCCACTAAAGTCTGGTGTTTTATTTAATCCAGTTAAAATGTGCTTCCTTTTGTCTTATTTTTTGGGTCAAGGCCAATGGCTTGAAATAAGTTTTCAGAATCCCCTAAAGGAAAAATACTACCCTTGGTTCCTACTGGGATTTGACTGGTTGAGAGCTACAACCCTGTTTAGCAGAGCTCCGCTGTCTTTCTTCCTGTTTCCTTCCCCCACCTTCCCTGACGTCTGACAACTGGTCATACCTCCCAGAGTATTCATAGCTCCTGAATGCTGGGGACACTGCTCCAGATTTCTCTGGGTGAATCAGATGCTAAAAATAGGGCATCCACTCTTAAAACACAAACCCTGTCTACCCTCGCATCTCCATGCCACCTCTGTCATCGCATCCTCTGCCATCTCAAGTCTCCTGTCTACCCCCACAGACCACAGGAAAGGATTGTAAGATAGAAGCCCTCTAGTACTAGCTGGACCTTGCAAACCTTATACCAGCAAAAATTAGAGACAGGTGAACATTAGCCCCGCTTGCTGTGAGCATTAAATTACATAATGACATCTAAAGTGCCCAAGATAGCACTTGGCACTTAGTGGCAGTTGTGATGGTAACATATTCTCCCCATCTCTCTTCTCCATCTTCCTTCCCCCCTACTCTTTTTTCCCCTGCCCCCTCCTCCTTATTTTTCTTATTATTTTATATTAACAACAGCTATCATTCTGGGTCTCTTACATAAAAATGTCAGACCCTAAGCTAAGTGTTCATCTACCACATTGAATTCAATCCAAAAAAATGACTGTCTGCAAGGTTGACATTACTCAGGCTGCAGCAATAATTATAGATAAGACTTTGGGTGATTGAATCCAAACACTTGGGTGCCAATCACACCTGCTACTTGTTAACTGTTGATCCCTGAGCAAATGAATTTCTTCTCTGGGAACCTCAGTCATAAACTGGTAGAATAAATATAGTAACTACCATGTTGGACTGTCAAAAGGTTTAAGGACAGGAATTAGTAACTGGCACATAGTAGGGCTGTCTTTGTAGATGCCATCTCTCCAACTCCTAATTCTATAGAAGTATCCAATGGATACCTTGAATTCCATGTGCTAGTCATATACATAACTACATTTTCTAGTGGTCACACATTTTAAGACAAAAATAAAATAAATAATTTTTCTCTAATCCAATGTGCCCAAAATATTATCATTACTACACATCATCATGTAATGAAAATAAAAATCACTAATGAAATAGTTTTTCTTTTTTATTGATACTATTTGCCATGTGGGGGCAGAGGGACTTCATGCTCTCAGGGCTCATTATCCACACTAGCTATAACTGGTCATTACACTACCAAGCAAGGCAGCTACAGACGATAAAGGTGAGAGGGTGATCAATGCCAGTGTCTCAGCCCACACAACATGGAAATGCTACAACCAGGACCGAGATCAAGATCTGTGAGAGCCATATAAGCAACTAGATAGGGGCCAAGAGCCCCCATGTAAAGTGGTCATGACACTTGGATGGCAAGTAGGGATCCACCATTTTAAACTGGCAGACTGACCCCCATCATGCAAACCAGCATGATCACATTAATGTACAATTGCTTATTGAGGGATATGTGGGCACCCCTCTCATAAAGACATTGAAGGTTAGAAATACAGCTGAGCTCCTCACCCCTTCCCTCCCAGAAAACACCTCTGGAAAGGCAGTTGGTGTGTCCTTTTTACTTAAGATTAGACCTTGGCAAGTCTGGGATGTCCTCAGAGAGTTGAGTGACTAATTGGTGCTGGTCTCTGGGGACAGAACTCCACTTGCTTATTCATCACAGTGAAGAACACATAAGCCTCAATAATCTCTTCAAATCACTTTGAATTGCTTGGCTCAAGTCCATGCATCTCTATCCTACCTCTCCTACTCCTGATGCTTGAGCCATTCTGGAAAGCAGGTCATTCTGGAAAGCCTGAGGTGACTTATAAAAAAGCAGCAGGATGGGGTCTTTCTTCACCCTTTTACCTTCCTCCCTGGGAGGGTGGAGCTGGAAATGCTGAACTGTTCTGTAAACCCATGAGGGCTTCCTGCCCTTGGTGGCCACCATTCCTAGGTACTGGCTGGAGATCAAGTTTTTTCCCCCTCTTGACAATTAGACTTATTAACTTTTATTCGGTATAGAGGATGATTTTCTTTGGTATTCCACTCTTTATTATCATAGTGATCAATATGGTTAGGGATGGTACCCAACTGTTGTAGCCTGGATCCCTTAGGAAACTCAAGTTGTATCATGCTGGGCATCCTCCTGACGTTGATCACATTGGGAGTACAGAGAGGGTGTGATGGTGCAGGGCAAATCACATTCAAAGCGTGTTTCCATTACAGAAGGTCACCAAGTGACATATTTCCTCCATATCTCCCTGTGGTTAACCTATTCTCTGCTAAGCGTGAGATGTAAGAATTTTCTGTGCACTAAACATTTCATCACCATCTCACCTCCATGTTGCATTCCCATGAAAGGAATGATTAGAATTACACTAAAAAATAAGGTCCAAGTGAAGTGGAATTGAAATGGAGCCTAAATTTGTCAGAATTCCTTACTCTTGCTTCCATGATAAATGTTTCATACACCTGTCACACCACAAAGGACAAAGTGAGCAAATATAAAGCCCCATCCTTCGGAAGTGAAAGCTGCACTCAACTGAGGGCTGGGGACTAAAAGGATCTCAGTAGATAAACATGGCAAACCACATTGCACATGGCTCCAATTTAGATAATCACTCAGCCTGCTCTGGGCATGACTTGAGTACCACATCGAAATGCAAGAAAATAGACTTGGCTTCTGCCACCCTGAAACCAATCTGGGCCTGCTACAGATCAGAAGCGAGAGAATCATATATTCTCATCGGCACAACCTTTATGAGTGTCTATCTATGGTTTGGTTCGGGTCCAGGCACAAACTTGAATTAAAGGTTGAAATTGATGACTCAGAGCTTAGCTGGAAAGGCAGGCGAGAAAATGGAGCTGTGAACTAAGAGAAAAATGTATGTCAGGATGAGAAGGAAAAGCCAGATGCTCAGACCCACATCCCACCGTCTGCCCCAGAGCTCCCATTAAGTTGCCATGCTGTGGGCAGCAGAGGGCACTATTAATACATCTGGAAGTGAACAGCACACTTGAAGTAACAATAGGTTAGAATGAGCTTGAGTGTGGCATTTGGGTAGCAGGAGGTCATAGGATTATAGTTATCTCCTTTATTGTTTCCTGCTTGCAAACTCACAAATAAACAGGAATTTAAAATAAAGAGTGGCTTTAAAGTAAAACTGAATCCTGCATGGAACAAGTTTTTAAGATCTAAAGAAGAAATGTGCAAGCACACACACAGACACCCAAAGAAAGTGACAACTACAGTTTAGCTTCATGAATCTAGGTGTTTTCATGCATTGTCTTACTCTAACCATCAACTTTACAGGGGTAGGTCCTGTTACTACATTTATAAATGAGGAAACTGAGGCTCAGCAAGGTCAAATGACTTGTTCCAAGTTACCCACCAAAAAGTGACAGATCTGGGCTCTGAACCAACTTTAGATCCCAAATCCTACACCTATACTCACAATGCTATTATCACATGCATTTTACCCCATAATGTGAGAAGAAAACACCAACTCCCTAAATCCCACCAAGGAGAATTGAAGATATTGTGAAATCAATGTTGTTCTAATTATGCCTTAGCATTTCTGTGACTAGTAAGTTTGTTTAAGCCCTGCTGTACCCTCTGTTGTACCCTTTCTTCTTCCAACCAGGAGCTTCTGAGTTTGTTCTAACAAAGTCCTAGGTTTAAAAGCAGAAAGCTCTTCTAGAGTTAAATTCTAAAAATCTGTATGCAGTTCAAGGACTTTTTTTTTTTTTTTTTTGAGACTAGGTCTTGCTATTTTTGCCTGTGAAACAGCAGGCTCATGTTGCCCGGGGTACCACAGACTCAAGCAATCCCCAGCCTCAGCTTCTCAGGTAGCTGGGATTACATGCGCGTGCCACCATGCCCAGCTATATTTTTTTGGAACTAGGTCTCGCTACATGCCCCCGGTGGAACTCAAACCGTGATCCCTGGCCCTAGCCGCGGCTTCCTAGGCTGCCGTTTACAGGCATGCACCACCATGCCCGGCCCAGTTCAAGGACTTTAACCTCAACATCAGCCCTCAAGGTAACCCAACTTCTCTGTTAGCCTTAAAGTTAGAAATTGTTTATCTTATGATCCATTTCTAGTACAGCACACAGCACAGAGTGTTTGGTGAGTGATGAAAATATATATTAATGAATCAATAAACCAATGATTCAGTGACAAGCAAATGGAATCAACAGGCCCCTTGACTGGTAGACTTTCTAGAGAGAAATTATGATTTTATTATCTCTAACATACTCCACTTTGCAGTACCTATAAGATCTAATTTCTGGATCCATACAGGAACACAGCTCTAGCTACTATTGTTCATCATGTTCCCATAAACTTATCTGAAAGAGATATAAAGACTATTCTTCTTGGAATTCTATTTTTGAGTGCATCCTAGACCTTCTAACCCATTTCCTTTCCCAGGAAAGACAAATGTGTACCTAATCCTCCCTACTCCCCATGTCTAGGACAGACCTGTTAATGAATCATGACATTCTTTCCATTGAGCCTGCATGGCCAGTAACTATCCATCAGACTGCGTCTACAAGGTAAAGCCCACTTATTTTCCTGACTTGAGACATTTGGAATCAGTCACTTTAGCATCTTATCTTAGCCAAGTGATGACCCAGCTATGTCTGGACACCTTAACGGATCAGAAATACATAAAGAGAGCATAGTCCATCTTCAGAATTCTGTTAGGATGCCTTTCTTAGGGACACTTCTAGGTGAATTTAGAGACAAAACACCTGTGCCAGCTATCCCTTCTCTTACAGAATTTTATTCAGCAATGAGGACTGATAGAAAAGCACACTTTTAGAATACATGCCATATGCCCTACCCTTTAATTCACAAGAGCATAAATGCCCCCAAAGAAAGTAGGAAACATGTCATTTCCTAACTCCATTAAAAATGAAAAATTAAATTTACTTAATGGTGAAATACCAACAACATCCCTCCCCAAAATGGAAATTATAGGACATAAAGGACATAATATCAAAAATTATTTAAAAGTTTTTTCTAAATAAACACAAGCCTCAAGGAAAAGTCAAAACAACTCAAAGCGCACAACTTTGAGCAGGAAGGAAAGGGGGGGAGGGAGGGGAGGGTTGCGGGGGTAAACCCCTGGGATTACAATGTCATGAAATTTATATATAAATTAATTAACTAATTAAAAAAAAGTTTTTTCTGGGAATTCTATTCCACTGAATAAGTTCCCGATGGAATAAAGATGTAAATATATATATATAATATTTTATATATTTCACTATTTTGTATTTATATATATAACTTTTTAAGATTTTTAAAAAATGAAATATTAGCTGATTTTGCTTAAAGTACTCAAGAATCAAGGCAATGAAAAAATTACAAAAAAAAAAACAGAACATTTGTCTTTATGAAGATTGGAGACTTTTTTACTTTTAAAAGTAATAAAATATGGGAAAATTGCTTTAACTCCCACAAAGTGTGTATGCATGTGCACATACAGGTATTTGTACATATATTCAATTACTTGATAAATGTTTATAAATATAACAAATGGCAATATATCAATATATTGAGTGTTTAATATATTAAATCTGTAATAATTCTTTAGCCAAATTTTACAAATTCCAAGTCAAAAAGCCAAATTACAAAAAGATACAAGTGGTTAGATAAGCAAAAACTGTTCAGTTCATCCAATAAAAAATATCAAGCAATAAAATAGAATTTTATTTCAAAACTTTTCTTTTAAAGACCATGCTTTAGGTTTTTGAGTAGAATGATGTGGCTTCTCTGTTTTACTGGTAGCTGAAGAGTAATTGTTGAAAGTCAAAGGCTAAAATCTACTCTTCTCCCACTTATAATCTATTCTCTACACTATAGCCAGTAATCTTCTCAAAGGTCAAATATGATCAGGCCATTTCCTTATCTATCACTCTTTAAAGGTCTTCCCATAGCTTCTCAAATAAAAGGCTAGATAAGTGAACAGCCTGAATGACCCTCTATGGTCTGGTACCTATCT
Organism: Uropsilus gracilis; assembly: GCA_004024945.1. Taxonomy (NCBI): domain Eukaryota; kingdom Metazoa; phylum Chordata; class Mammalia; order Eulipotyphla; family Talpidae; genus Uropsilus; species Uropsilus gracilis. The sequence goes on from PVHY01009952.1 coordinate 43,074, forward strand.
CTCCCTGAACCTTATGTCCCAATATCTGATCTGGATCAACAAAGGCTTTGCACTCAGGGGATCTCATCCCTTCTCATTCCAGCCTTGAATGTGTGATCCCTAGGAATATAAATCCCTATACTCATTCGCTTCTCCCAACTCACTTTGTTTCTTTTTTGGTCTTACTTAGCTCCATCCTCAATTCTCAAGAAAAATTTCCCTGACCTCCCTGAATAAGAGAGCTCTCCCAATTGAGAGTCTTTGAGAAACATAGATGTCTCCTTCCTGATATAAATCAGTTTTAAGTTAATATTTATTTTGGGTGGTTACTTGCTATCCCTCTTTTTCCCTAGACTAACCCTCGTCCTGCCCATCTCTGTGTTTGCTATGGTAGCCTGAGTATCTAGACCATAAGAGATGCTCCACAAATATTTACTGAAAACAGCAAACTACTCCAATTCATCATAGCCTCTCCTAAACCAGCAGGAACTAAAGCCTCAGTCATGTAGATATAATTCAACATGGCAAATAGGCAGATGTCTCAATATACATTCACATTTCTAAATATATCTCAACAACACGGTGAAATTATTGTCCCCCAACATGCCATCATTAGACTGTGTCATCTTTAATTTTCTTCTTATGTGCTTGCATTCCTTGACTCCCAGGTGAGATGTTATGTTTATCCTTCCTAAATGTCCTTGTTAAACTAACCTGTAATTTCAACCTCTTTAAGTTTCTTCTGAATCCTGATGTCAAATACCATGTTTCCTCCAAATTCCTCCAAATTCCAGTTTCATACCATCTACAATTATTTCTTCTCTAAATTACAGATGAAGACTAATTACAATGATGACTATGAAAGTCTCTATCATTTCTTGTGCCCCTATTTAACAGCATCAGGTTTTCTGACAACTGATATACATGTGACTCCTGTCACTTTCATAATAACATCCTAGATATTTTCATTTCATTTCAAAATAAGGTAATTTATAGGTGGCAAATATTTGTCTCTAAGAATCAGCTTACTAGTCTGAATCCCATAGACAGAAGTGAACTGACTTAAATTTGGTCATCTCTGTCCCTTGAGCTTCATTACATGACTTTATTGGTTTCCTTTCCTTAGTTACAAAGTCTATGGTTTCAGTTAAATATTACAGAGAAGCCTGTATTACAGTAAAACAAGAATGGACCCCTGACTAACACAGTTTCAAAATCACTACAGCACAATGTACACTGATTGTCACCAAAGAAGGTCTAAGTCACAGGCCTGAGTGAACTACACACCTCTGTTTGGCTGACATATAGTAATCATTCACTGTTCTAGTATTGAAGTGTTTTTGGAAATTTTAAGAATCATCTAAGACCATAGTGAGGAAAATGATCCATTCTGTGCTGTGCAATAAGATAATCATTGGTCACATGTGGTATCAAACCCTAGAAGTATGGCTAGTATAACTAGACAACTAATTATTTTTAACAACTAAATTTTTAATTAATTTATATTTAAATGTAAATAGTCGAAGTATGAGTTGGCCTTATTAGGTGAGCCTCCACTTTCTACTTTCTTTTCAAAAGCATAGTAAAAATGTGAGCATGGAGGAAAGTTAAATGCACATCCATCAGTGGAAGGAGTTAGTCTGAAAAGATTAACTCCTACTGTACAGTTTTAGCCCTACGATATTGTGGAAAAGGAAAATTTGTGGAGACAGTGAAAAGATCTATGGTTGCAGGGAGTTGGTGTGGGAGAAAGATGAATAGACTGAGATAAACAGGCTGAAATTTTAGAGTAGTAAAAATACTAGACACGATGCCATAGTGATAGAACAACTTCATTGTACCTTGGTCCAAACCCAAAGAATGTGTGTTGTACCACCAAGAGTGAATCATGATATAAATTATGGACTTTGATTATGATAAATCATTATGGGTCCACCAATTGTAATAAATTCACTACCTTTCTGAGAGTCGTTGCTAATATAAGAGGCTATGCATTTGTGGAATTTGTGGGGCAACTGTACATTCTTCTTAATTTTGCTATAAATCTAAGTTGCTCAAAAATAAATTCTTTTATAGCACATAATGGTTTAGGAATATAAATAACATCTCAGGCATCAAGGAAGTCCAGCAGATAATGGTCATCAATGAACTATTTTCTCTCCTCCCTTTCCCCAGCATCTACTGCAGTTTCCTTGAGACCATGTGACTAGCTCTGACCAAAGAACCTCAACTGGAAGAGAATATGGTTCTACGGTTGAGGCCACAAAGACACAAATGTGACTGCACATTCATCTTCCCTTTGCAGGTTGCATGTTCCAGAATGAGGAAAGTGCAAGAAGGCACAAGTACAGGAAAAAAGTAAATACTCATTGTATTAAGCCTCTTAAATTTCAGAGTTAATTGTTACAAAAGTGTTGTATTGCTGGGACTAACAAGTAATAACAAAGAGAATTTAGAATTCTCTGCAAAATAAGAACAACAAAGAAGCAGGATTCAGGGAGGTGGGGAACCAAAGACAATACACCAAGGTGAGTCATAAATAAATTCTATTAACAGTCAATTCTATTAACACTGACTTTATGCCTTACCCTGATGAGGCTTTTCTATCTTTTTTTGTTTTAGACTAGGTCTCACTATTTTTTTACCTGTAGAATCGCAGGCTCACGTTGCCCAGGATACCACAGACTCAAGCAATCCCCAGCCTCAGCTTCCCAGGCAGCTGGGATTACAGGCACATGCCACCCTGACCAGCTATATTTTTTTGAGCTAGGTCTTGCTACGTGCCCCTGGTGAGACTCGAACTGCGATCCCTGCCCCCTGCCATGGTTTCCTAGGCTGCTGCTTACAGGCAGGCACCACCATGCCTGGCCCTTTTCTATCTTTTTTTTTAAACAATAATTGTCCTCCAGATTTATAATAGCAGATGATAATTACTAATAGTAATTTTCATGCTGTTATCACATGGTTTGCTTCTAGGGAAAAATCTTCCCACACCAAACACCATCTTACTTCTTCCTTGGAAAATAGGCATAAGCCAATTATGTTATATAACTGAAGATTATAAAAGTGCATTAGCAATGATTCCCTCGGCAGCCTCACATCCCTGGAGCTGTCACATGGCAATTGTTTAATGGGACAGATATGGACCTTTGCTGTTGAGGGTAATGTAGGAAATAGACATTTATGGCTGCAGTTTAAAAGACAGTACTCCCTTTTACTAGAGGTAATTCCTGACTGTGATGGTTGTAAAGTCCCACCAGCCCTCTGTTCCTCCCCAGCTAAAAGAGTCAGTGGATGGTTGGGCACCATTAGTTAAAACCCACTGCATCATTTGTTTAAAAGTGGCATTAGTTCAATAAATATCTACAGAGAGTGGCTTTCCTCCCAGACTTGCAAGCCATCACAGGTTTCCTGCCCAGAGATGTCTGAAACATAGTTCCACTTAGGGATAGGACTATGCTATCTCCTTACTTCTGGAGGAGACAAGAAAATATAAGATTATGTATATCCCAATTTTATGACCTGGTGAGCAAAACCTTCAGGAGAACACTTTACACTGGTCTGAGACCAGACAGTCCAGCATGAATCCTGACTATTACCAGCACTGAAGTCTTCACTCTATCCGTGAATAGTTATTCTTTCTGTGCAGTGTTGTGAACACAGAAGGGGGGGCTGCCTAAAACTCCTTAGGTTTTGTTAACTGATCAAGTGTGTCCATCTCCTCAATTGGACAAGATAAATTCCTTTCACCCATGTCCTTTAGAAGACCATCCATGGACTTCTTGAGCCATTAAAATCAAGCAGAGGAGAAGGAGCAAGAATACCTAGGACAACTATCGTACATGACTGATACTCACATACAGAAGTCCAATTACCTGGAGCCTGCATGGGACAAACTCTGCTATGCAGTTCAGCTCAGAGTCCCACATCACTCAGACTGATGCAGAAATCTAATCCTCATGTGGCTATTTCCTTGTCCTACTCTGTTTCTTCTACTCCTACACCAGACTTCTCAGGGAACACTTTCTTGCACTAAACTTTTATTTTTAAGCAGTTTTTATTCACATAAAATTTGTTCAGATAGCACAACATAATAAATTCCCATGTATGGTATTCCCAGACACTTGTCACAATCACTAAATCAGTACTGATACACAGTTATTAAGTAAAGTCTATATTTTAATTAGATTTACTTAGTTTTTACCCAACTTCCTTTTTCTCTTCCAAACTCCTTCATTACATTTAACCATCTTGTCTCAGACTACCTGGGCTTTGACAGTTTCACAGACTAGCCTTGCTTTTATGACCTGGAAAGTACTGAGGAGTACCATCGGCAGTTTGTGGAATTCCCCTCAATTGGAATTTGTCTGATTTTTTTTATTACATTAGGGTTTGGGGGAGAAAGATCATGGAGGTAAAATGCTATTCTCATCAATTCATCTCTATACTACATGCTATTGATATAATGTAGCATCTACATGCTATTGATATAATGTAGCATTTTTGCCCAAATTGATCACTTCACTCAAGTCATGTTTGTCAGGTTTTCCCACTATAATTTACTTTCCCTTCCACTCCATGTTGTAGCCTTTGGGAAAAAGTCATTATGTGCAGCCCACACCTAAGAAATGGGAGTTATTTCTACCTTCTTGAGAATAAACACTCTATATCAAGAACACCCATCTCCCATTTGCTACCTGGCTGCTAGCTGCTCACAGCTGCCCCCCTTTTCTGAAATACTGCCTTGGCAAGGAGAGCTGCCTTGCCTAGCAGATGCACCATTCTCCAGGGGCATGCTGTAGTCATTAGCTGGCTGAGATGACTGTGATATTACTGGTTAACCAATCCCATTGCCTCAAAAGAGAAGACAACCTCACTCCAAGACACTAGATTTTATTTGAGGGAGTGTCCTTGCTCAGCACTTTCTCCTTAATCTATTGCCCCTTCCCTCCCAGGCTTTCTCTAAGAGCAACCCCCCAGTAAATTACAGGTGGTTGAGTCCCTAATCAGACTTGACCTCCAGGAAATCAAATCTTAGGCAGCTGGCAAACAAGAGTGGTCCTGGGGAAAATGAAAGTCTGATGTTGAATTATTTGCTGGGTGGTGGACAATGAAGATTAGAGTTCTATGGAGCACCAATCGTACTGATGTGTATGCAGGCCCAATGCAATTGCAAAGACCTCTACCTGGGATGAACAGAAACAAGCTATAGGTGACAGGATATACTAGCTCATGTTGCATCTCTGGTTTTGAGAGGTTTGAGGTTGGGAGTGAGATGAATTATAAGGTCTGTGGAATGGTGCAGTTATTGCTGAAAAGAACATTGATTGATGCTTTGAGAACAAAAAAAATGACAGGGAGAAAATGAATTTTAAAATAAAAAAAAATAACATAGAATGTAAGTGCAGGGATTCCTGGGATTCCCATCCTTTCTCTTGATGCTCTAAGCATCAGTCACTTAATAGTTTTCCCCAAATGACCCTCAGGCTTAAAAATCTATGGTATCAAAATTTCTAGCTACTCAGGCAAACATATGAAAGCATAAAATCAGTCACACTGGTTATACAGCCTCATGGACCTAAGCAAAGAAGAGATCAAGGACTCAGATTTGACAACGTGCTGCTTTTGTCAGAGAGATCCTCTGTCACTAGGCTTACAGCCTTTCACAATTCAATTAATTGGAATCTCACAGAAAAGCAAATGCTATAAAATAAAAGCTTCAAACATCTGGAACCCCACACATAATCTAGTGGAAGACACTAATACGGTGCAGTCACAGCTTGTGGATAGAAATGTTAAGAGTCTTTATTTCTAAGAACCATGGCTCAGAGGGAGAGTACCGCTTCTGTTTACAACTAGTGCACAAGGCAGGTTTGGATGGTGATTTTTCTTAGAATGCAATTTAGTCAAGCATCTCCAATGCATTCATTGAATCCAGATATATTAACTGAGAGCATCTTGGGAGTCAGTCATGTGTTAGAGCACAATGGTGAACAGAATAGACATACAGCACTTAAAGAGCTTAGGGTCTGACTCTATTCCAAAAGTTCCTGACCCAGGAGAAGAGTCATAGAAAAACGGTGTTCTGGAAAGGACATGTGACCTGCAGTCAAGAGATACACTCAACCTAGAGCACCTTCACTACTCCTCTTTCTCCCTTCTACAGTTGTCCAGTGACCAACCAAACCAGAAGCCAGAGGACCAAGGTGCCTCTCTGATGGAACCCATACAGATGGGCCACAGGGCACATTGAACAGAAGGAATATGGATTGGGGAGCAGGATGGATTGGAAAGTCGATGAAAGACACAGTCATGACCTGGAGATGATAAATAATTACTGGCAAACTACTCCCTCCCACCCTCCATCTAGCTCTACACAGCCTACAGTTACTGTATAGAATTTTTCTCTCATTTCCTTCTGAACCAAATGGTCTCCTCTAATCTGTGTGACTGGCTTTTGTCTTCCCATATAGAAAGTTTTAGATTTCCTATATAGTTTCTTGATATATAATACTCATTCCCTTTCTCCTTCTATGTGACCTATTTCTTTGAAGCAAATTGCTCCCTTTGAGGACTCCAGATTTCCTAAAAGACCATATTTAGCCTTCTTTCTGTGAAAATATTGATGAAGATAAAACCTGTAAATCCAAATTTGACTGCCAATTTGTGTTCAGAGCCACTTTCAAATGAGAACTCATGAGATTGTAGAAGAAAAGGCAATCTGAAAACAGTAAATATATGCCTAAGGGATAATGATGTATGATAGGAATTGTTACTATTAAATGCTCACTCAGTATCACCAAGGAGAGGAGTTTTATAGCAAAGGATGACCTTGAGAGCAATGCATACTAACTTTGAGATTGATGATAGATAACATGCCATCAGAAAAACCAAAAATATTTTGAAAAATAGTAGCACAGAAAGAAATAATTTTTCAGACACCTACTAAGTTCCTGACATTATACTCATGCACTCCTCTAAATTTCATTTGAATTTCATTTAATAGTCTATTGATACTATTGATATTAATTTTACACACATCTCATTTAATACTGAAATTTGTTATTACTGGATTTTATTTTATAGATTTTAGCTCACTGAATACTTAAATTGATGCTGTTATTCCAGCAATTTCATACAATTTAAACTCTGTATGCTCTTATTCTCACTTAATACTAAAATAGATAGACTCAGTATTATTACACACATAACTTCAAGTACATTTATATGTCTATATGTATATGCACATATAATTTTATATAGATGTATATGCTTATCTCAATTAATACTGAAATGGAATTAGCTTTTGGTTTTACAGCACAGAGCACTATGAGACTGGCAAGTGTCAGAGCAGTACAGGGATGCAGACCTGTAGCCTATCGCTCTTCTGCTTCCTCCCTCAGCTGTCACAGCTGATGTGCTGAGGTTCTTTCTGCAGGCTTTGCCAGCATCATGTGAACTGCTTTCATGTGTGTTTTTTTGCATTTAATCTTCACAACACCCTACAAGGTGGGTTCTATTTTCAATCTCTGTTTTGCAGAGTTCAAAAATGGCACCCAGACAAGTTAGAGTAATTAAGGGAGACTTGTACTATCCAGACATCTGTTGGGAATCTAATTTGGCTAAAGATAGAGGGTTTGGCAAGTCGCTGTGTTGGGACTGCTTCATCTGTTCAGTGTCAATGAAGCAATGTGGTGACCTGTGACTGAAGGCTTGGCCTGGGTTAAGAAGGGAAAATGAGTTAGTGATGATGATGATGATGATGATGATGATGGGATGGCAGAAGGCCACCACAAAGTGATTGTTTTCCTGATATTCTTGATCATATGGAAAGAGAAAAACTAGCACTAGAAGAATGCAGGTACAAACCCTACATTTTCTTGGAAATAAAATGTCATTTTTAAAACTTTGTTCTGCAATTGTAACAGAAAGTGATTCAGCCACTCGAGCAATGGCTACTACAAGGATAAAAGTAAAGTTGTCGACTTGAGACAGAGAAAACTTGAGTGTGATGTTTTGTAGGTCAAACAGATGAATTAAACAGGTGGATGATTCTAAAGACAGACAGTAAGGATGAAATCCCAAATGCCCCAAAGAGAAAAAGAGATAACACCAGCAAGGTAGCATTGTGGTCCTCTGACTGAAGTATCAGGTCTTAAAGAGACAGAACTGGTCACTGAAGCCAGAGCCAAGACAACCACACTCATCTGGAGTACTGCATAGGGGAAGAAGAAAATCTAGAATGAATGCAGGCAACGGGCCAAGAAAAGAAACCAGGCACAAACAACATACTTTCTGAGGAAGAATGGAAAGGGAACCAATTCTTTGACCTTGATTTTTTATACATTCCTGGATCTAGAGTCTGATGCAGCTGAGCTAGAATCCTGATTATGCCATCCACATACCTAGTGGCCCTAGCAGACTCTTCTTCCAGAAGTTCAAGTAGCTAGCTTCCTCATTAGGTAGTAACTAGTTCAAGTAACTAACCAGTCTTGGTTCACACCATTGCCTTCTCAAGGATTTACCCTGATGACATTATTTAAGCTGCCTTCTCTTCTCTCCTTCCTCCCAGCTGCAGCAACTTCAATCTTATCTCTGTCCTGCATTTACTTTTCCTGTGAGACTTCTAACATCTTAAACAAGTTTTTTATTGTGTGTAGTGTATTGTTTATTGTACATTCCACTCCCTCACATACACAATTACAGAGGGGTATTTGTTGACTCTGTCCAAAGACATAGCCAAAGCACTAAGTGCCTATGACAGTACCTGGCACACAGTAGTACTTTACTTGTTGATTGAATGAATAAGTTCCTTTAATCAATCTCTCTCTCTCTCTCTCTCTCTGTAAAATGGGGACAACGTTCATTGCAATAATTGAGATGATTCATACCAAAAGCACTTAACAGAATGCCTGGAAAAATTACTCAATATGTGTAGGCAATTATAGTTTATTACATTCATTTTTTTACATTAAATGTTCTCATTTGATCCTCGTATTAACTCTAAAAAATAATACCCTGCCGATGAGGAAAATGTAACCCATAGAGATAAAGCCAGTTGTTTGCGTGATCTAGTATCACATGGGCTTCATTTGTGGGGCTAGTATAGAGAGAAGGCTATAGAGAGAGGCACAGTGACTCACTCTGTTTTTGTCCAAACCCTTTCCAGCAAAGGATATTTAGCCCCAGACTCACAAGGACAGAATTCCAAAATCAGTGATCAGATGTGTGTTCAGTGAACATTTCATTTCCTATTGTTTTGATCACCAGAAATCATGTTGGGTTCATTGGGAGGTATTTGTGCTACATAATTGCATTGCCTTCCTTGATAACATTATTTTAACCACAGAGGGAAATTATAGGCACAGCACCATGAATCCTGATTTCACCAGAGCACACAAACGTTCCCTTGAGAACTAATGCACAAGATGGTAAAATGTGAGTCTGCCAAGTCTCCACCAATGAAGAAAGGGAAATAAAGCAAAAGTAAACAATTGGGATTACCTCAAATTAAAAATTTTACATGGTGAAAATTATATATTAGCAGGTTAAGAAAACATCCTACTTAGAGGGAGAAGATATTCATACATCAAACAATTGACAATGGGTGAATATCCAGTACCTTAACACAACAAAAACAAAAGCAACATAATACAAGGGCTACAGATCTGAATAGATGATTTTTTCAAAGAGAATATACAGAAGGCCTATAAATACATGAAAAATTGTTCATCAGCACTTTTAATAACAGAGATGCAGGATAAAACCACGTAAGATATTTCACTCCCATGAGAAAGGCTTATATTTTAAGAGTCTTCTAACAGTAAGTGCTGGAAAGGATGTGGAGAAAGAGGAAAGCTTACACATTATGGAGAGCAATGCAAATTGATGCAAACTTTTTGGAAAGTGGTCTGAACTAAAATAATTAAAAATTGAAATATCTATGATCCGGCAATCTCACTTTGAGGTATGTATCCACATAACACAAAATCACCAACTCAAAAAATAATATGCCCCACAATGTTTATCATGAATTATTTACAATAGCTAGGGTTTGAAGGCAACCCCAGTGCCCAGTGATAAAGAATTGGCTCAAGAAGATACAGTATACACACAATGGAATACTATCCAGCTATAAGAAAAGATGAAATGCTATCATTTACAGCAAAAATTGTAGGAACTTGAGGGGATTATGTGAAGTAAATCATAAGGATAAAAGGCAAATAGCGAATGATTTTATACATATAAGGAAACAAAGCAGGTAAACTGACAGAAATAAATATACACTGGAGGACATTGATAACTGAACTGAGGTTTCTGAGGTTTAAAGGGAAGGAGTCAGTGGGAGAAAGAGTCAAAGGAGTAAAAGGATTATGGTGGGGGAAAAGAAACGTGGGCCTGTTTGTTTTGGGATCCATCACCTAGAGCAAAGATCAGCAAACATTTTATGTAAAGGGCCAAATACAGGAAGAGTTTGATTACATTTATAAGTGATACAAACCTAGGAGAAATAGACAGATGACAAAGTTAAGATTTAAAATTAGGTAGCTGTACTAAAACTATCAACCCAAATTAATGTGACATAAACTAATGCCTAAAAATATACTATTCTTTGGTTACCAAAGTATCATCAATAGAAAAAAGAAGCTACCTTCAACATACCTTCTACAATAAAGGGAAATTTGGGTTTGTCAGTAATCGCAAAAAATATTTGAGGTTGACTATATTCTTCACTCGATATTTATTTCTCATTCATTTACATGTTTAGTTTTCAACAATAAGCCACAACTATTTACTCAGGTCTATGCGTAGTGCTGGAGTGATTTTGATGATAAATAAAACAGTCTCATTCCTTAAGGACACACAGTATAATGTCCTGAATAAGATGCCTCTCTATTCCTTCCTTCATTCTTTTTTTTATTTTTTTCCCCAGCAACTAAATATTGAA
>PVHY01009953.1:0-47524 GCA_004024945.1 Uropsilus gracilis
AAAAAACCTCATATCCCAACTCGAAAAATTAGAAAAAGAACAACAAGAAAAGCCAAAGCCCAGAAGAAAACAAAAAATAATAAAAATAAAAGAAGAAATAAATAACATAGAGAACAAAAAGACTATTCAGAGGATCAACAAAACTAAGAGCTGGTTCTTTGAAAAAATAAATAAAATTGACAAGCCCCTCGCAAAGCTCACAAAGAAAAGACCCAAATAAATAGAACCATTTACACTTCTTGTAAGATGAGTTTGAACATATGAATCTCCACTAAAGTAGGTGTTGTTTCTATTTTGAATCTGTTATTGGCCTTCATCTTTCAAAATATCCTTATCAATGAGTTATTTAATCCTAAAGATATTTTCTCAAATCTTTGACAACTGTATGGCTACCCTCTTGATACACAATACTTTTCAGGTAGTAGGAGAGCCATTAAGGTAGAACCTGTGGCTAAGAGAAACCCAGACAGTCTTTTGGCCCATTGTTGCTGAGATGACACTCCTTATTGCATAGTTTTGGCGTGGTATCAAGACTCACCACTTATTCTCTCTCAATCTGACAGATGTTGGGGATGTGAATGTGGCATAGATGGTGCAATGAAGTATACTGTAAGCAAGTTAAATTGACAATGGGTGGCAGTCAAAAGATAGGATTGTCAATCAAGAGGGGGAAAAGTACATGATAAGCTAAAAGAAAATATTGGAATATATGGGGATATTTGAATTCATGGCACTCATTGGAAACTATTTTCTCAATTACATATTCTTTTTATATAGTGAAGGTTATAAACCACTTGCCTCTCCTCTCTCAGCCTTCCCTAGTTGAATATTTGGTCCTATCAGGTACCCATAGCACTGTACGAAACTTAAACCCTTGGTGCTTATTGGAGGTGAATTTTTAGTGGAAGAAAAATACTCACATATTACACAATTTACAAGGGGTTCATATCCAAGATACACAAAAAACATATTCAATGGGACAATAAAAAGACAACTTAATTAATAACTGAACAACAGCATATCTGAATAGATCTTCACCAGAGAAGATATCCAAAATACCAAAAGAAACAGGGCAAAATGTTCATCATCAGTTTTAATAAGGGAGATGCAGTTCAAAACCTTAATGAGATATCATTACATCCCCTTGAAAATGGCATATATTAAAAAGAATTTCAAAAACAAGTGCTAGAGAGTATACAGTCTAAGGGATCCCTGTTACACGGTTTGGTGGAAAATATAAACTGGTGGTTATTTTGGAAAGTGAAAAACTAAAACTGGACGTACCATTTTCCCCAGCAATCCTACTCTTAAGCATCTATGCTCCGAGCATAAAACCATCCTTTAAAAAAACTATGCTCTCTAGAAAATTTATTGCAGCATCATATACAACAGTTAGAACATGGAAACATTAAGTGTCCACTCACTGATAGAGGACTGGGTGAAGACGTTGTGGTATTTCCACACAATAGAATACTATTCAGTGAAACAGAAAGATGAAATGTTGACAATTACAGCAAAATGAGGAATTTCAAGGGAATTTTTTTTTATAGCGAAGTCAGTCAAAATGACAAATATTGGACATTTCCAAATAGATAATGCCACAAAACAAAATACTTATAAAAACTAGTGGACACTAATAAATGAAATGCAGCTTCTGAACTTAAGGAGGGAGAGGGAGAAAAGTCGAGGGGTAAAAAAGACAAAGGTGGAAAAAATGGTAAAAATATTTGAATAGTTATAGTTTTTTCCAGAGAAAATATGCAAGTAGGCTATGTTAAGTTGTTCAACATTAATAAAGTTTTTTTTTATTTCAATACTACAATGAAAAAATACATTATGTCCATGAGACTGTTATAATAAAAATTAGAGATAATAGTGTTAGCAAGAATGTGGAGGAATTGGTATCCTCAGTTCTTCCTTGGTGAATATGCAGAATGGTATAACCAGTTTGAAAAACGGTTTGACTGTTCCACAAAGTTGTTGAAAATAGAACTACTATATGTTCTAGCAACTTTACTCTTTTTTGAATGAGAAATGAAAACCTATGTCATTAAAGTTAGTTGCAATCCAAATGTTGATTGATAAGAAAACATGAGTTATACATTATACATTCAATGGTATCATTGAATATTATTTGAACATAGAAAAATATCCATGCTACAATGTGAGTGTGTCTTGGGAACATTATGCTAAATGAAACAAAATACCAAAAACAAAAAGTCACACGCATGATTTCATTTACATGAAATTTCCAAACTACACAAATATATAGAGACAGGAATTTGATCAGTAACTTTCAGCAGCTTCCAGGAGGAAAGACATTAACTGCTAATGAGTATGGGCTTTCTTTTGGGGAGATAAAATTTTCTGAAACTAGATAGCTGTGATACCTTGTGAATTTATTAAACCACTAAAATGTACAGTCTTAAATGGTGAATTTTATAGTCCCAATAAAGTTGTTCTAAAAATTTATGTGTCATCTATCTGTATGATATTAGGCAAGTCACTCAAATATTTTTCATCTTGGTTTCTTCCATTGTCAAATAAAGGAGAAATCAATCCCTGTTTTCTACTATGAGTGAGTAGGATGAAGATCAAATGTAATAAAAGATATGAAGCATAAAATGCTTTATAAATTCAAAAGTTTATTTCTTTTATGCTTCTTATTCCTCTCCCACAATCATAGACTAGTGCCGCTAACTGCCACAATGAAATCCAGAATCCAGGAGTTCTATGTATACTTAGCACTGGGGTCATGAAGACAGAAAAATCAACTATTTCATTCTCTCCTCATCTTCCTCTCACCTCACTGCAAACCCCGGCTCCCATACACACACACACACACTTCCAGCTGAGCGACATCATCTCTGTTATGTAAAGAAAGGTTTTTTTCTTCCAAAAGCAAACATGAAAGTGATTGCATTAAGATACATGGTAAGCTTTTAAGAAACTTGATTTTAGGATGGGAAAAGTAAACACAGCCTTACAGTGGAAGGCACACCAGGGGGCCTGCAAAGTGCCCACGTGACTAATCTGCCTTTTCTTCTTAGAGCAGCTTGTTTAAATACAGTTACAATTCTTTTCAATTAAATAATGGGCAGTCACACCCCCTTCCCAAATAGTTGTGTGTTCTTAATTTTGCCTTCCTGATTGAAGCACCGAAGACTGGAGTGTGCATGATACCTGACATTCCTAAGCAAACACAGTCAAATGCGGTTGAAGAATGTGTCTATAAATACATGTAGACAACACTCAAACTTGTGCACAGGTGTCTTCCTTTATTTGGTTGTGCTATTTGTATATAACTCCTCAGGATATAAATCAGTTTAACATTAATTAAAATGTATGTAGTCTCATAAAATGGTATTAAAATGCCAGGCTTCAGTTGCCACCCCTTTTGAAAAGGTCTATAAAAAAGATAAATCTTGTTCTGTTCATCTTTTCCACCCCATCCCTTTTCCATTCATACCTGGATATACAGAGCTCGGAAACCCCTTTCCTGCTGAACTTTGCTTGATTCTCTATAGTGTCTCCTTGTCATCATTTGGATCAACTCTGAATGCTTCAACCTGATTTGTATGGCCTGCCGTAAGCTTTATTGATCTTTATCCAAACTGTCTTCTTTTCCTCCCTAACAAAGAAACTCATTTCAGGTCTGCCTTCTCACTGTTTTCTATACACTCTTTTCTTTCCACCTCCTTCCTTCCATGGCCTATTACTTTCTTAAGCATTTTATTCATCTTTCTTTCTTTGCCTCCATGAGGATCCTTGGGAGTTACCTCAGTCCGCAGAACTCTACGCTGAGTTCCGATGGCCCTGCATTCTCAAAGACGGTGTTGCAACACCAGTTATGAAATGTGTTTTAGTTCGATAATAAAAAAGATAATAAAAAGTGTTTTGGAAAGGATTTCATATTTATCCATATGTATGCATTTATGTATATTTGTACATATGTGTCTGCAAGCAGATGAGCCCTATAGATATTCCTTTCAATCACTTGCATCTCCACAGATAGAATTTCTTGCATAGGAGAAGGGCTGGCAATTACCAGCATCCTGACTATTTTTGTACAATTATCTGAAGCATGTGAAGATTCAGTAATAAATATATTTAGTGTTATTTATTGAGTACCTACTGTGTCCAAATATAGGGAACATTATTCCTTATCGTTAGAGGCAGGAAAAGGTTGAGAACTGCTCTCTTAGCGCACACACTTCAGTACATAATTATATATTTTCTGATATAGTCTCTGATTGTTTCTAAGGGTTAAGTTTATTTTTCCCAGTCCCAACTGAAGCTCTGTGATATCTGTTTTATTCTTCTGCAGTAATTAATACAGGGACAGGCATTTTGTAGATGCTTAATAATACCAGTGATTGGTTAATTCATTATTCATAAGAGACTAAAATATTGGGGAAATGGAAGTGCACAAAGAACTCAGATTAACTTATATTCATATCAGTCCACTTAAAATTATAAGCTATTAAATTGCCATCACGCCAGCTTTTATTTCATTTTTAAATTTCTACCTGAAATTACATTAATTAATTAAAGGATTGTTCATTTGAATAGTCCAAGGTATTTAATTACTTCTATTTTTATGTATATAAAATATGATGGTTTAGGCTGGGCATGGTGTCGCATGCCTGTAAGCGGCAGCCTAGGAAGCCACGGCCAGGGCCAGGGATCATGGTTCGAGTCTCACCAGGGCCACGTAGCAAAACCTAGTTCCAAAAAAATATAGCTGGGTGTGGTAGCGCACCTGTAATCCCAGTTACCTAGGAAGCTGAGGATGAGGATTGCTTGAGTCTGTGGTACCCCGGGCAACGTGAGCCTGTGGTTCCACAGGCAAAAATAGCGAGACCTAGTCTCAAAAAAATAAATAAAATTAAATTTTTTTTGATGGTTTAGGAATTTAAAAATATATTTAGAAAATAGAATATATGTCGTAGCGGGGGATTTTAAAATATAGTGTCCTAATAATTTGAATTAGACTGCAAAATAGAATCAGATAATTTTAGAGCTAAAAAGAACTTTAACAAATAATTACTATAAGTCGCTTATTTTTCAGATGGGGAAATTGAGTAAAGTCAGAGTAAAGACTTGCTCAAGGTCACACCGTCTGGGGACAAAAATTAATGTTCTCAGTTTTTTGGCTGCACATGGATGACTCCAGTACTCTGGGTTTTACTTGTTAAAAATGGCAGAAGCATGGAAAGATAGAATGAATGCATGTCTATTACCTAGGAAATAACCTGCAAAATGAAAAAATGACACACGCATTGACATGGTAAATTATAAGGGCCTTAAAGAAAGAAATCATTAACCATTTTTCTGGCCAAATAGTGCAAAATGAGGATAGATAATAAATAATGTTGAAATGATGGCCTCCTGAAGAGGACAGAGGACTAGCTCATTCCATGCTTCTAACTTAGTCACACTTAATCATGGATTCTTTCCAAAACTTCTAAACTTCTGGCATGATTTCAGAGTACATGAACAAAGAAGTGTTTTAAATAACAAAGTATTCTATTACTATGTTTTTCAGCATAGGTCTGTGTCAATCCTCTTTTTTTTTTTTTTTGCATCATTACCCCCCCAACTTAGTATTTTTGTCTTTTTCATCTGCTTGATAATCCTTTTTCCTTTCTAATTTACACTGTATACAGTGTACAGTATTTTATAAATACTGTCCTGTACAATCTTGATATTATAGTATTTATTAAAGAGTAGCTTTTGTTGTAAAGGGTATCACATCATAGCTTATGTTAAATTTTTTTGATTACATACACGAGTCGTATCCTTTGAGAACCTGGTGGAAACAGGGTCTCCCTTTAAGGTGAGTGTGCTTATGGTGGAAACTTTCAAAACTGAGTTGGATCTTGGAGAGCAGCCCGTGCAGCATGTCTCTGAGTGTCAGAGTGTGTTCTTTGGAGCTCTTAATGTCAATGTGACCAGTGACCGGGATTCTCTGATCAATTAGGTTTGGGAAACACAAAGTATAGTCTGTTTCTCAATCCATGTGAGTATACTTTAGGATTTTGAGAAATGTTATAGTCAAGCAACCTGCTTAACTCTATTCATGTATACTCTCCTTTGCATAGTATTTACTGACATTCAAGTATACAAGAGCCCTTGATGAATACACTTGGGGAAAAAAAAACAGATTTAGACAATGTCCCTATTTATTAAATAGAAAACCAAGAATAGAATCTGTCAGAGGAAATGCCTTACCAAAGCTTGTTGGCGCCTTAGTAGCAGAGCTGGGGCTATATATCAGTTTTGTGGCCAGGTGCTGCATACATTGGCACCTTTTAGTGGTGGGTACGGTGCTGAGGGTAGCAAGATAAAACACGAGTGTATCTTAGTTCTACCCCTTTGCTTCCCTTTTTATATGGTATAGATTTATCTCTGATGGCATCTTTCTCTGAAGTAGTTCCAATGACATGCATTGTATATAATATGTTTGGTCTTTTAGCTTTTCTCACCAGTGTTTTAGGCAATAAACTCTTGTCTATGCCTCTTGATTACGTGAATTCTCATGGTCAGAGTTTCTCCATCCTTGAGGTCTCTGTCTAAATGTCACCTTTTCAGTGAGGTCTTCTGACCACTCTTAAGTTGTTCTTTCCCCTCCCATTTATTCTCTATTGCAGTACTATGCTCCTGCCTTTTATGGCATGATAGTTGTATTTCAGCTCTTTTGCTTACCATGTGTCCTCAGCACAGTGACTGGCACATAGTAAACACTCACTAAATGTTTATTGAATCACTATGACAAGGACTTCTTTATTAAGTTTCCATTCACTAAATGTACCTTCTTGACTTTATTTTATTTTATTTATTTATTTTGAGACTAGGTCTCACTATTTTTGCCATGGAACCACAGGCTTATGTTGCCTGGGATACCACGGACTCAAGCAATCCCCAACCTCAGCTTCCCAGGTAGCTGGGATTACAGGAGCGTGCCACCACATCCAGCTATTTTTTGGGACTAGGTCTCACTGTGTTGCCCCAGGTGGGACTCGAACCGCGATCCCCACAGCTGTCTTTTACAAGCATGCACCACCGTGCCTGGCTTGACTTTAAAACGTTTTAATGGTAGTAGCCACTGGGTAATTTGTGGGATTCCTGACCCATCAATCAATGAAACACAAATTTCTTGCATTAAATGGACCCATTTCTTTTCAAGTCAAATCACACTATCTCCTTCATGACAGTAAGGCTGTGTCTCAATATCCCTAAAGAGAGCATTTTAGGATTTCTAGAAGGTGATCAGGGGAGATTTAGTGGGAACATTTGCCAGGATAGAGAAAAGAGAGGACTCCAACCCCAAAATAACATCCTTTGATTTAACCCTGAACGCGCCCGATCCCGTCTGATTTATGTGGTAGATTGGAGTCCTATTCAAAACCATCTACTTCCTCCTTCTAAGTCTATGTAATGAGTACACTTCCATCCCATGACTTTGAACTCAATCATGTGACTTGTTTTGGTCTATGGGAAGTTGACAGATGTGATAGAAGCAAAGAGATGAATTATGCTCATGTAGTTGTGTTTGATAGTTATGTTTGCTCTTTATTTCCTCTGCCATCACCATAAGAAGAGCTGCACTTTCAGCCTGGGTCGCAGAATAAATGTACATGAACAGACCCAAGCTTGTCCTTTACAAAGGAGCCAAGCTCAGCTGGACCTGCAGCATTGGTTGGCTGAACCTGCTATAAAATGGTCAACTAGTGTCAACCTACAAACTACTGAATGAGAGTAATTGTTGTCTCTAAACCCTTTGCTTTTGATGTGCTTTTTGTTTAAATTTTTTTGCTTTCATTAGCAGTAGGTGACTGACAATTGACTTCTGGTCAGTTGGTTCATTTTACTCGGGAATTTCAAGCATTTGAGCACTTTAGTTCTCTCTTAGGATAAATCTAGTCTAAGAAGAGACCACTTTTGTGGAAAGTTTTAATAAGACAGCTGGATGTTTTTATTTTAGCTGCTGCTAAGAGGAAAGGGGATATGATGCTACCTGAGCTGGATAAGAAAGAGGGAAGAAGGTTGATTGAGGAGAGGAGCAAGAGATACTTGGCACACTGGCAGGTGGTTGTTGAAGAAGAACTTGGCAGGGAGAATGTCTGTAGAGGTTGTGGAGCGTTTGTTTGCTCTTTTTTTTTTTTTTTTTTTTTTTTTTGAGACTAGGTCTCGCTATTTTTGCCTGTGGAACCCCAGGCTCTCGTTGCCCGGGGTACCACAGACTCAAGCAATCCCCAGGTTCAGCTTCCCAGGTAGCTGGGATTACAGGCGCATGCCACCACGCCCAGCTATTTTTTTGGAACTAGGTCTTGCTACAGGCCCCAGGCGAGACTCAAACCGCGATCCCTAGACCCGGCCGCTTCATAGGCTGAAGCTTACAGGCACGAGCCACCATGCCTGGCTTGTTTGCTCTTTAATGTAAACCTTTTCCACTTACTCATCACAAAATTTCCAGTAAAAATTGCAGGTTGACTATACTTTGGAGTGTTCTTGTGATGTGGTAGAGTTCTGATCCTGCTTTCACATGAGCAGTACCAGGGCTCTGCTAAGCAAAGTTATGTAATACCTAGGTTATCCTCCTGCTAAGCTATTGAAGTACTGGGCTATCTCTATACAATCAGTAAGGGGGACCACCTACACGAGGAGAAAATGGTTCTTTGAAGACCTTTGAACTTTGTAAGTTCAAACCTTACAACTGCACAATTTCCAGATGCTCCAAGTATTTCCTTTTTTCATTCACTGCTTGACCTGGCTTTTCATCTATCTTTTCCTCTTTCTTTCCTTCCTTCTTTCCGCCCAGGTCTGGGTTATATCTGAAAACTACCATGATGGTTCCTGCATTTGGTTCCTAAATCACTACTGATCTGTCCTGGTAACTGAAATTCCAATATTAGGAATTCATTCATCTGGATTCATAAATCCACATGCAAAATGGTTATATTATGGATGGATGCTCCATAATCATTCTGCTGAATAGATTAACACTTTAGTAGAAACTTGCTAATAGTAGAAGTGCATTTTGAGTGGTAGGATACAATGTAATGATTTTATCTTATTTTATTTAAACTATGAATATACTGAATAACATGACTCTAACACAATATTGATACATGCTAAGCTTCCCTTTTTTGATAAGAAAAAGTATTATAAAGTTGTGGTCCTCTCTGAACACCAACCCTCACTGGCTACATGGCTTTCCCCTTTCTTTTTAGAGGTGTCTTGTATCTTGTAGTTTGTGTGCAAGCTTTGCACTGATTATGCATGTTAGTATATTTGGGGTGTGTGTGTGTGTGTGTGTGTGTGTTTGTGTGTGTGCATTCACAGGTAATTTACAGTATTATTGATTTTAAAAGTTTATGTAAATGGATTATGTTCCTGTAATTCTGCAACTTGCATTTTTCCTATGACATAATTATGATGGGGTTTAGATGTTTGGCTTCAGTAATGGGGTCCTTGGGGCTCAGCAATGGGGTCTTTGGATTCCTTTTCAGAAAGGTTTTGGCTGTTTCTTACTCAATGGTACATGTTGAGTTTATTAAGGAGAAAACCCTTTGCATTTTAAAAGGGCAGCTTTATTAGGAAAAGGTGAAAGAAAAAAAAGAGGT
The DNA here is from genome assembly GCA_004024945.1 of Uropsilus gracilis. Taxonomy (NCBI): domain Eukaryota; kingdom Metazoa; phylum Chordata; class Mammalia; order Eulipotyphla; family Talpidae; genus Uropsilus; species Uropsilus gracilis. The sequence goes on from PVHY01009953.1 coordinate 9,630, forward strand.
ATCTACACAGTCACAACTGAAAAATCTTGGGAAAAGATCTGTGTTTTGTCAGAGCCAAGGTATCTTTATACCGTGTTCTTCGGTGGTGGGGAGGTTTCGCCTTTGTGGAATTTTACCTATTGAAGAAGTTATCACTGCTAAGGTCTGGTTGGGTTTCAAAAAAAACCCTAAGCCTGGGGTTTCCTTGTAATGACCCTTCCACAGCAGTTTGGGTCAATAGATCTTCCTCAGCAGGTTTAATGATGTGCTAATCATTTCTACCCTAACATCTAGTTTCTGGCCTTGTGACGTTTCCATCCTAAATTTTCTACTCTAAGCTTCTGTCAACTAAATTTACCCATGTTAATATACATATTTAGATTATTCATTTTTTTATGGTCTGTTGCCTTGTATTACATTGTATAACTATCACACAATTTATTCATTTCACTTTTGATGAATGCCTAGATTATTTTTGATGACACTGCTGTGGCAAACATCCTTGAACATGCTATTTCTTCATGTGTGGGCAAGTTGTTCTAAGATAAATGACTAGAAGTGGAACTTCTGGGCACTAGGGAATGTGCCTGTTTGCACTGACTACATATTGCCAAATTGCTCTCCTGTGATATTCCAAAGTACATTCCAACCACCAGTGAATGAGATTTCTTTTTTCTTGATTTTCCTGACAATGATTGAAATTATTACAATTTGCATTTTTCTAGTGGTAGAAGGGAAAGTGGCACCAAAGAAACAAGGACATCAGGGCTGACAAGAAACAGCCTTTATCAGGACCAATACTGACTCAGCAGATTCATAGCGAAAGGCTGAGTCCCCCTAACAGGGAGTTAAGGTTTATAAACACTTTTACATGTACTGGTGTTCGAGGTGAATTATGGTAGTACAAGGTACTGGTAGTACAAGGGCTGCCATGGTAAAGACAGAATGAGGAAGATTCAAGGAGAAACTGGGCTGATACCAGTAAACCGAGTAAGTCATGGGTTGCTTTTCTAGATGACTGTTTATCTAGACCCATCGGCTGTATTTCTTAGGTTACTGGGGTTCAGCGTACTTTAGGTTATCATGCTTTCACCTGATCATCATGCTTCAGAAATGGTACTATAGCTATTAAGGTTGCACATATGTTCATAATGTATATTGGGCTTTCAAATTTCCTTTTGTTAAACACTTGCTCAGGTCTTTTGGCCATCTTATTATTATATATTTTTCTAAGAGATTGGTAGAAATTCATTATATATTCTGAATCTCTATCTTTTTTCTTTGCGAGAGTCAAATTTAAGAAAAATGAAATAATAGATCAGAAATAAAAGGAGAAAGGAAAGCAGGACTCCCTGGCAAAGTGACCAGGGAGGGGTGTTTCTCTTTTGTTTATTTAGTATACCCAAGGAGGGTTGAGTATACTAAGCACCTGAGGAAAAGAAGGAGTGAATGGGCAAATGATGGAGGATAAAAACATGTTCTGTTGATTCTTGTTTTTCCCTTTTTGCTTCTCCCACTATTTTCCCCTTCATCCATCTATTGAAATTGATGCCTTTAACAAACATATTAAGCTGGTTTCGTTGTTTGTTTTTTGCTGTCATATGTTCAGTTTTCTATCTAGAGATCCTTGACTCTAGTGTGCTGGGCTTCTTTCTTCAATGTTTTCCAATCTACTTAGTGTGACCAATAAATGCCAATGGAGAAGACTGGCATTATGATGGCCAGGAATAAAAGCAAACAAATATACCTCAAGATTGAAATAATGGTGCCAAATCAATTATATCATGTAATGAAAGGTCATAAGCAACAGATCTCATGTAGGGACTCTATGTTCAGTTTTTGTGAAGGAACAATTTTAAACATTAATTTTCTAAAATTTTATTATCACTCCTGCAGTGCCACAGTGCCACCTCTGTAAACCCCCTCCCAGTCTGTTCAAAATTCAAGTAACCTGGGTTGGGGATCACGGGACAGCTAAGAAAACTGAAGGACAATGTTGCAGCAAGCTTTCTCAGGCTCCCCTAATCCTCCTTCTCTCCCCCCATCCTTTACTACACATTGCAGCCTGAATTATTTAGTTACTCAAATCAATCCATTTTTCTATGTTCAGTGGTTGGACAATAAAAGTAAGATTTACTGCAGCAAGTGAATAATAAAAAATGAATTAGCTGAAAACAAACAAAAAGCTGCTTACGTGGCAATCTTCTGTGTTAATCAAAACCTTGAGGACAGGTCGGAGGATCAATATTTGACTACAAGATGAAAAGAAGCAAAGCTTCCGTTGAGGGTAGGGAAAAGGGGGGGGAGACCTCAGGGCAGGTTTCATCAGAAATGGCCAATGGCAAAATTTCACCCAGCTCTCTGGTCAGCCTCTTAGGGAGGCCTCCTCTGTTTGAGAAATGACAGTGTCTTTTATGCACAAATCAAAGTTCAGCTTGATTGTCTCATCTGGGAAAGAAGGCCATCTGTCAGTATTCTCCAAATAATCTACATAATTGACTTTCAAACAAGCCTCAAAGAAACGGGCATTTATCACCCTAATTGTGGCAGGCAGAGTGTGTGTCACTGCCATTTTATCAAGATAATGGTAAATGGCACCCTGGTTTCTTTTCTCCTGTCCTCTCCCAGATTTCTTTCAATTTGTACATACAGCGACATCCCCCTTTGAAACCAAACTTAGAAAAATGCCAGCTAGGCTGCCTGGGCCTAGAGTAAGGGGAAATTTTCCTTGTCTTTCGACAAGCCCTGGAGTCAGCTACCAGCCACCTGCCATCCTTCACTTTACTCCTTCACTCTGCATTCAGGAGAAGGTCACCAAGAATCTCTGTACTATGGCTGTACTCCTAAGAGGCGTTGTTGTGTAAGTTTGGTTTGAAGTGGCTTTTGGATATTGGTAGGACAAGAGAAGGACACCCTCAAGAGCTAGCTTGGCCTGAGGATCTAGCCGAGTTGAATGGGCTAAATGACCTCTGACATCCAAGTAGAACAGGGGAAGGAATAGTATCCTTGTTCCTGTAGATCAGGGTGGGACTGTGGAGGACTTGTTGGTCTCTATTTTCACATTTCCACTCAGATCTTCTCTCAAATTCAAGATCTAGAGCAACTGTGTTTTGAAGAAAAAATTTTTTTTGTAATTTTGAAGACAAAGGTCACTTTGCTTTACAGAATCGGTAAAATGGTTCTTAACCAGACAAGTGTTACACATCCCAATCTCTCTGTATTTGTGTACATTGAGACCAAAGACCTAACACTGCCCAATATTTAGCTGAGAGGTGAAAAGAAAAAAAATTGCTGAACTGGGTAAAATTGAACCTCTCTACCCCCCCTCCAGAAGATTGTAAACGCAGCAGAAATAGAAGTGTGTCTGGGCTTTCAAAGCATGTTTAAAAATATGTTTGCCTGTCAGTACTCCCATTTCCCCACAGATAGGTACGTTAATCAGTCATCCAATAAGGGGGTGGTAAAAAATTGAGGCCAAAGCCTCTTAACAAATAATCCACTAAGGATAGAAGTATAAATGAAAGCGGCAGTCACATATATGAGAATTATTCTCCTTTTTTGTGATCTTGAACTAATTTTAGGTCTCTAGCTGTACTGTGCATATTTAAGCATAGCTACATAATGGCTCTACACTTTTATATATAAATAGAATATCACATAATCATAACTATTTCCTGGTGTTGCAAAAAGGAAATTTATAAGATTTGATTGGTGTTTATAAGCACACCCTTTCCTTCCCTACACTTTAACTACTATTGAACACTTCTCTGCTCTCTTTCCTTTCAGATGCATACACATGTGGCATTCTGTTTTCTGATTAAAGAGCGCCATACAACAGCGGCATCTGTGCTGAATGGGGCAGGAAAAATTCAACTGGTGTGAAAATCTATAATGGACAGTGTTATTCAGTGACCTAGTAAGGAAATGAAGGTAGAACAAAACCTAGGGAAAAGAGGCATGTGTACTGATTTCATTTGGCAAGATGTTTTTCCGCAGTGGGTCTCGTGCCACAGTACAGCATTATCCTTGAAGCATTCCTCAGTCACCCAGCAATATTTTCATCACCATGATGTCCTAAACATGAGAACTTTCTTGTGGAGAAAACAGTTTGACTTAAATGTGTTAGGGCTATTAAGTGAATACATAACTGGATATTAATATTGAAGCATTGCAATGGGGATCGTTTTGTATTTATTGCTCACTTTTCAAATATTGTTTTGAATTTTTTCATCCCTCCAGGCATGATTTCTCAAATGCTAGTATGTTGGCATACATGCCAAAGAGTAATCCTGTAGGATTCCCTACATATGAAGTTTGGGGATCAGCAAAGCTAATTCATAGTGATAGACAAATTCACAAAGCTAATTCATGGTGACCGACAAATTCACAACCAATTTACGATGGCCTCTAAGTGTGTGTATGTCTGAACATGACTAGAAAGAGGTAAGGGGAATTTTCTGGGAAGATGGGAATATTCTATATTTTGTTTTGAATGCCAGTTACAGGGGTGTATGCATTTGTCAAAACTTACTGAACTGAAAATAAAATCTGTTGCATTCTATTGTATGCTAGTTCTCTCAATAAAAACTGAAAAATGCATTCAAAGAAGTATTTCCAGATCACAGAAACACTGAGAGGCAGTGCTATTCCGGTTAAATCAAAGTTTATTTACTTGGGTTTGGGGCTATTTGTCATGGGTTTGTCAGGAGTTCCATGAACAAGTTCCTTTACATATAAAACTTTTACTTTAGCAAAACCAAATGAAAGGGCAGTTCCCTTCATGTTTTGTAGCATATTATTTTTGTTTGATATATTTCTCCAAATCATAGCTATTAAATTTTAAATGTCATTCTTTGTACAATTCATGTCCTCCCACCAAAAAAAAAAAAAGAAAAGAAAAAAACCAGCACATCTTTTCTTTCTGGTGCTTCTCAGTGGGGCTAAGATGACCTTGAGATCTTGTGATTCTCATTTTCATTGATTGTCTCTCACACCAAAAGGTCTGCCTGAGGGCCTGTCTCTGATATTCTGCTGCTCCCTACCACCCAGCACTGGGCCTGGCCCAGGGGGCAGGGTTGAAGTACTTATTAAATGTGATCATTATACAAAAGAAAGCTGCATGATTGAGTAATGAATGAATGAAGGGGAAGGTCTGTGTCTTGTAGGACCTAACAGGAAAAACATTTGGGTAGGTGACTACCTCTATGGTCTAAGCTGATGTAGCTCTTCAAGAGGCGTACCCCCATATTGCTCTTATTATTCTATCACCCACATCTCCAACCTGTCTTGATCTTCTGTATTACAATAAATGTGGGGACACCATTTCTCCAGAAGGCTCCAAAAGAAGTGCATATATGCTAATGAAACCAGCCCCTGCAAGCCAGACTCACTCCAAAATTAGCTCTACATTCCTTTTGCCCACAAGTTCACTATTGTAGGGTAAATGAGTTATCAGGGATTTTCAGGGAGCTTTGGTGAAATTGGGGTGCCATGGCCCCCAGCATCTGCATTAGTATGGCAGCCATTTTATCCTGGTGGATGGAGACTTGGAGAAGGGAAGCTAAGACTTCTCATGATAGGTTAGTATTAGTAGATTAGGGAAGAGACTGGGTCAAAACACACGAAGAGGAGAGAGAAGGGAAAGACCAGAGAGAGAACAGAGGAGCAGCAGGAGCTGCCAGCTTCCAGGTGTGGGAGCAGGCAGGGCTCAGGCCCTAACCTGGGTCGCTTAGAGCCTGGGGAAGCATCTAGTCAAAAGACTTGTAACCTGTTCAGGTTGACTTGGAAATTTAGTACTTGAAAACTTGGTTTAATTTTGAAACTGCAAAGCTTGAAAGTCTTCTGGAGAACTAAAGAGAATTTGCTATGTTGTTGTTTTTGTCGTGAGACATCTGAAGTGCTTGCTGCTGCTGAATCGAGTGAGTCTTGCTGGTTTTTTGGGACACTTTGTCATTGTAGCTGAAAGAATGCTGGAGCTGTGCCTTTTGGAGGAGAATTGACAATGCCATTCTTAATTGTCAATGCCATTGACAGTCTCCTGCTTTGGAGGAAAGAGTGACAATGCCATCTTGGCTTCTTCATCTGGTTTGGAAGTGGAACAGCCACCATTTTGTGGATGCTCATGGTTGCTGCAGCTATGTACTCTTTGGACTAGAGACTGGATTGTGTGGTAAGAATACAAAGGGGTTCCTTATACATACCCTCAAGTTAGACTCTTGTCTAATTTGTCTGTTAAGAAGTAAATTTTTTTTGAGACTAGGTCTCATTTTGTTGACCTGGGGAACCTCAGGGTCACATTGCCCAGGATACCACGGTCTCAAGCGATCCCCAGCCTCAGCCTCCAGGTAGCTAGGATTACAGACATGTGCCACCACACCCAGCTATTTTTTGAGAATGGGTCTCACTATGTTGCCCCAGTGGGTCTTGGATCTCCTGGTGGGTCTCAAACCCATGGACTCAAGCGATTCCTAGCCTCAGCCTCGCTCCATAGACAGCGATTAAAGGCACATGCCACCATGCCCAGCAGGAAATTTGTTTTTGCCTCTCTCTTAAGGTTTATGTGGTCTTGCTACTGTATGTGTGGGCTGGGACGAACCTGGTGCATGGCTGGCTTTATAAGGCCAGCTGCTCCTCTTGTTAAGTTTAGTTAAGCATTCCATTTTGCTTCTTTTCTTACCCGATATCACCACCATTAGTCTCTATGACCAGCATCTGTGGTATTGCACCCTCCCCATGATTGTACCTACTGGTCCAATGGGTGTGCGCAAGTGTGAGTGCCCCCCCCCCAGCCTAGGAGGGGGGATAAAAGGACAGCATCACCCTGGGAAAGGGTAACCTCAAGGGGAGAGACTCAGGTGGCTGTTTCCCTGCTGGTTGTTTTTCCCCTGTTCATTATTAAAAATCCTATGAAGAGGGCCAGGCATGGTGGCGCATACCTGTAAGGCGGCAGCCTAGGAAGCCACGGCTGGGGTCAGGGATCACGGTTTGAGTCCCACCAGGGACTCATAGCAAGACCTAGTCCCAAAAAATAGCTGAGCATGGTGGCATGCACCTGTAATCCCAGCTACCTGGGATGCTGAGGCTGGGGATTGCTTGAGTCTGTGGTACCCCAGGCAACATGAACCTGCAGTTCCACAGGCAAAAATAGTGAGACCTAGTCTCAAAAAAAAAAAAAAAATCCTATGAAGATGCTGACTTTCTTCTTTAGCTGGTAGAAACTATGATGAATCTACCCAGACTGGGATGGTTGCAAAACCAATTTTAAGTACTTTTTTTTTTCAGCCTGGCCAGCTAACTCACATAATTTATGAACCTCTTTGCTATAATACCAGGACTGACTTATTGTTCTTAAGCACTTCTGCTTCTTCAGATAGAGAAAACCTGGCAACCCAGGTCTTGCCCTTGTCCTTGAGCCAACTGTATTGGACAGCTCTAGCCACCAACCCACATACCAACAAGAGTTCTCAATCAATTCTTTTTTTTTTTTTTTTTGAGACTAGGTCTCGCTATTTTTGCCCATGGAACCGCAGGCTCTCGTTGCCCAGGGTACCACGGACTCAAGCAATCCCCAGCCTCAGCTTCCCAGGTAGCTGGGATGACAGGCACGTGCCACCACGCCCAGCTATTTTTTGGAACTAGGTCAAGCTACAGGCCCCAGGCAGGACTCGAACCATGATCCCTACCCCCTACCACCTCATAGGCTGAAGCTTACAGGCATGAGCCACCGTGCCCAGCTCTTCTCAATCAATTCTTAGCCTTTTGACTAAGATCAAGTGTAGACAAGAGCTCTCTTCCACCTGTAATCTCCAGTCACCTCTGCATTCTTCTCTCCCTCTGTCCACTTCTCCCAGTAACCACCTGAGAAATCAGCATATCTGTGCCCCCAGCACATTACCCAGACAATGAAATTCAACTCTTTTTGTTCTAATCCATCTTCCTGAAATGTTATGTCAGCACATCTCCCCAGTCATTCAGGAAGACAGAGCCGAGTCTGGGGCCTTCTGTGTCTGCATAGCCAGTTGTGCAATTAAGACTTTCTTCGTGGCATATCATTGGTGCTTATGCCCATCCAACGGATGATCTCTTGGTTGCATAATATTAGTTTCTAATGGTTATGCTTAGCCCCCTCCAATTACTATGCCAGTAGATGTTAGCATGAAATTTAACTTAGCTGATACATACAGCTCAGACAGCATGACTATAGCAAATAAAAGCAGTTGTGGACTTTACACATTTTCATTCAGTGACTTAGAGTGATGTTTTATTAAGCGTTTGGACTACAGAGAGCTTGCCAAGGAAAGAATTGGGCTCCTTAGGGTGATGGAATAGAGGACATTAAAGACACACTTCCATTATAATGGAGGAAAGGATCCTTTTCTTGATTATTTGCAACGGGCAAATTAGAAAGAAAAATGGGCTTATTACCTCAAAAAGTGTGGTGTAGGCTGCTGAACATACAGATTTTAGGAAAGCTCAAAATCATGCGTAAAGGTCCACACTGAGTTAGTGAGGGGTATTTGAATACTTGAAGACCCTCACACATTTCTACTGGGTAGGTTGATAGGTTACAAATTGAAGGAAACAGCCAGGTTCCATATATGCCCCAATACAAAAGGTTCTGAATACAATAAATACTTGTTATCTAGCTGAATTGGTGAATTCACAAGTGTTTTCTAGTGTTAAGAAATGTTGGTTAAAAAAAAATATCTAAGACTGCTGGTCACTGGAATCGTCTCTCTACGGAAACCTAGGACCTTGAAGGATAGTTTGCTCTTTAAGGCTATTATGAACTTTTCCTCTTCATGAGTGTCCCAGCTCTCAGCTCCATAAAACCTGCAATAACTGCTGTTTTATGACTTACACCTGGTCATAACACAAAAGATTGATTGGAGCTCCCATCCTACAAGGAGGGAAGACAGCACTTTCAAATATATGGTCTCCCAATAGATTTTTAAAGAGATGAACGAAAAATGCTGCTTTGAGATTCGTGTAAGTAAATGTGATGTTGCCTGATCCTGTAAATAGCATGTTCAGTCTTTAAAGTTTACACGCTGACTCTTTGGTGTTTGTGGTATCCTTATTGGAGCAAATAATGTGTTAGAGAGATTATCTACACTTTATAAAAAAAACATTAAATTGAAATACTTTTGGGAAAAAAAATTATCCCCCTCTGTATTCTTCCATTTTCTTATCTCCTTTCCCCAATCTCCACCCATTTCAGAAAATTTCTCTTAAATCAGCTTGATATTTTCCACACTCCCATAAGCTGTTGACACTTTCCTGCAACTAATAAAGAAGATTAAAAAACCGAAAATTCTGTATTCTGAAATCCATTGTGCAACAAAAAATTCCTCTTCTGTGGGAAATGTTACATACGGGTTTGTCAGGGGTGCTAGATATATGATAGAGAAGAATGACTTCCATATATCTAAATGGCATTCGAAAGAACAAAAATCAGAGGCTATTAATGTAGCTAGATCTTGGCATTCAGGTAATATGTCCTGTAATTCATTTTGACTGACAGTTGTGAGGCAAAATAAGAGTAGAGCTAACCAAATACCATCCATTGGGAAAACAAAATCAGCAACAGGACTTCAGAACGAATCCCTCACATATCAATCTGATTTCTCCGAGGGGACTCCTTTCCACTAAATGGTGAATTTAATTCTGCACATCACATTCCTTTGGAGAGATTTAGTACTTTAATTATATTTTTTTATGTGTCACAGAACTGTAAACATAAATTATCTTTTGTTTTCTTTATTTTTGAAGGAGAGCTTAGAAAAAATAGTAATGATTAAATGTGGATGTGATTCTTCTTTGAGTCTTTTCATTCCCTGTGTGGTAGTGACAGTAATTCTCTGTATTTGTGGCTAAGGAAACCTTTGGCCATACCTTTAGGCTATCTGAGGAACTACTAGAGTGTCTAAAAAGCAATCAGTCGGCCATCTGTTTTGCCTATAGAGATGAGTGTTTTCACATTTTTCTTCTTCCTGAAATGCTCTGAACTGAGAGATTTCTATGTTACATAGATGTTACTTTGCTGCAGCCTGGTCTAGAGGAAATATTTAGATATATTTCGTTAATTTAAAAGATGATTTAACAGTCGGGAGTGGTGGCAGCTGCCTGTAATCCAAGCGCTGGGAGGCAAGAGGCCTGGGATGGCTTGAGTTCTCAGGTTCAAGACTACCCTGGGCAACATAGTGAGGCCTGGTCTTGAAAAAGCAACTGGGCGTGGTGACAGGCACCTGTAATCCCGGCTACCTGGGAGGCTGAGGCTGGGCTGGGAATTGCTTGAGTCTGCATGATTGGGACTACTCCGGGGAACACAGTGAGATCTGGTCTCAAAAATAAAATGATATTTTAAGTGGAACATTATGGGTTAGAACCAGAAAAATCTTTTTGACCCAAATATTGACAAGGGTGGCGTTCTATTATATAGACTGAGTTAATGATTTAACACAGCTGTCAGCTTATTTCTTTCCACATCCATACCTCATGGAGTGGGATGACATTGTAAAACCAACTGGTCTTTTAAAAATTCTTCCAGCCGGGCATGGTGGTGCATGCCTGTAAGTGGCAGCCTAGGAAGCCGCAGCAGTAACCGGGGATTGCAGTTCGAGTCCTGCTGGGAGCAATGTAAGGAGATCTAGTTCCAAAAAAAATAGCTGGGCATGGTGACCAGCGCTTGTAATCCCAGCTACCTGTGAAGCAGAGGCTGGGGATTGCTTGAGTCCATGGTACCCCGGGCAACATGAGCCTGCGGTTCCACGGGCAAAAATAGGGAGACCTAGTCTCAAACAAACAAACAAACAAACAAACAAATAAATAAATATTCTTCCTATTACATCATGTCAGCAGTTGTTTGTCTTCCAAATGTACAGAGCTACTTATAATAGAGAAGCTTGCTGGAAAACTCGGTGGCTCGAAGACTAACCTCTTCCTAGTTTGCATCTGCCTTGGAGAGCATGCCAACAACGCTTAATGTAATGGGTCACATCTGTCAAGGAGGATTATAAATTGTACCTGTGATGCCCTGTAATTAGTATCCCTCAAATGGCTCCAGCTGCTATTTCCCTGCGCCTTTTGCCTTGGTAATATCTTCGAGGAAATGTAACTCAAAGCTGAGAGAATTCAGATCGAGAGGACACTGTAGTGAAATAGGAACATTTTCTTCTATCTGAAAATTCCCCTTCTGTTGCTGGTCCCACCATTCCGGAGGGACTTTCATCCAGAGACTGGTATGGAATGTGCTTTAGCTTGTTGCAGAGAGATTTGGTTATTGACTTTGTTTCAGAGCAAAATTCACCCACAGATCCTGTGAAAAGTAAATATGTTTGTTTTCTGTGTGTTAGGGTGATTTGAGAATGAATGTGAGTCTGTGACTGGAGACTTCACACTGGGAAGTTGACCTTTTGCTTGCAAAGAAGCTTTGCTATTTGGTTGGCTCATGGGTACATCTGCAAATGCTGGCATGCTGGGCTGTGTTTGCAGATCAGAATCCATTAGTTGCTGAGACCTAAGGTGAAGTATAGAAAATAGAGGTTTTGAAAAAACTTATTTCACTAGTTAGTCAGTCTACTCTTTCCTTGATTAGTTTGGGTAAATTTCCAGTGAAAATTCATTGTCTCATACATGAATTAAAAATCAGAACAAGGCGGAAACGAACAAAAATCATACCCTTACCGTATGTAATTAAATAAAAACTTGCTAGGTGGTTAAAAAATTAAAATGTGAAAATGAGACTTTATTATTTTTTTCTCTTATGTTATTATTTTTGGATTTCATACAGTGTATGTTTGCTATTCCCCTTGGGAATGCCCCCTGACATCCCCCCAACCCCCTACCTCCAACCCTCTGCATCTGGTTGCTTTGCCTCCTTTCTTACTGCTGTTTGTCCATGCTTGACCCTTTGGTCTCTTTCTTTTCTTTCTAGAGTAATGTCCTTTTCCTGGGTGAGGATCTGCTTTTGGGGGCATGGTAGACTGTGCTACTTAGACTTTCAGTCCTAATTTTGTGTTCAGCAGCCAGTCCAAGCTCATTTGGCATCTATCAGTGCCTCGCCTTTCTTGCTGGCTGTCTCCTCCATTCTGTTTTCTGTTCCTTTCTGCTGTTTCTTTGCTTTGTGGTTCAGGCCTTTGGCTTTGAGAACCTGACTCCCAACCGTTGTTGGTAGAGAAGTTCCTTGATGGGGACAGCAGACGGTTGGTCTGGCTGGTCTCCTGGGTCTTGGTTTGCAGCTCTGCTGCGGGGCCACTGCCATATTTCTGCAGCCTTCCAACCCCTGTGGAAAAGGGATGTGCCTTGCCCTTGCTGAAGGTGGTATCTCTGAGCTGGCATTTTGGCTGCCATCCCCCCATGACACTGTAGGTCTAATTCTGTATTAGGCAGTCACTATACTTGGTCTCAAGGTCCTGTGTTCAGTGGTTCTCTGCATATTCTTTTTGGATCTGGCCCAGGTGATGTGTGAGTCCAGGGCTTTTATTCTTGCCCCTTCCCTCTTCTGTATCTGTGCTTGGGTTGGGTCATCAGTGTTTTCCTTATTCCTGATGAGGGCTGCCTGGAGTGGAAATATACCAGAGGGGGTCAGTCTTGGCAGAGTTCAGACCCAGGGGGTGTCCATGCACCAGTCTGACCTAGTCATCTCCGGGCAGGTCCCAGTTCCTCCCCACCCCAGCCAGGAAAAGGCAGAAGGCAACTGGTGTGCGCAGGGTGGGGCACCAGCACGCTGAAGCAGGGTGGTTTGTGGTGGGCCAGCTAGGCCCACAGAGCGTCCATGCATCAGCCATACCCAGTTATCTAAAAATGAGACTTTAAAATGACAAAAAGAAGGCCGGGCATGGTGGCTCGTGCCTGTAAGCTTCAGCCTATGAAGTGGCCAGGGCTAGGGATCACGGTTTGAGTCCCGCCTGCGGCCCGTAGTGAGACCTAGTTCCAAAAAAATAGCTGGGCATGGTGGCGCGCGCCTGTAATCCCAGCTACCTGGGAAGCTGAGGCTGGGGATTGCTTGAGTCAGTGGTACCCCGGGCAACATGAACCTGCAGTTCCACAGGCAAAAATAGCGAGACCTAGTCTCAAAAAAAAAAGCAAACAAACAAAATAAAATAAAATAAAATGACAAAAAGAAAGACACACAGGTATTTTGTTGTATTTTTATATTCTTGTGGACACAACCTCTTTCTAAGCATAATTGCAAAAAAAAAAAAAAAGAGAGAGAGAAGGAAAATAACGAGCTAATACTACCAAAATGAGCTAAAATATTAAGCTTACCTTTCTAGGTTAAAATCTACAATAAACAAAATTTGAAGGAGAACAACAAATGGAATAATTTGCTGCAGGTTTAAGTATATTTGGTCTATTTAAATAGATCTTATAAGTTAATTTAAAAAGGATGAAAACGCAAATAGGCAAATGGACAAAGAACATAAAAGATTATTCACAGAGGAAGAAACAAAAATGGTCAACAAAAAATATAGAAATATTTACCTTCATCAACAATCCAATATATACAAACTAAATCCATCTATCACATTGGCAAATTAAAATAATAAGTTTTGTTGATAAAGGTTGAGGAAACAGCTTTCATATGAAGTCAGAATGTAAACTGGTAAACCTGTTGATCGGGAAACATGACAATATATATCTAAATGCACAAAATGGCCACTTTCACATGTAGTAAATTACCTTAATGGAAATAGAGATGTATGGAAAGCAGTGATTATAAAAGTGGTCAATAGCTGGGCGTGGTGGTGCACGCCTGTAATACTAGCTACCTGAGAAGCTGAGGCTAGGGATTGCTTGAGTCCGTGTTCATTGTGCCACTCTTCTTTTTTTTTTTTTTTTTGAGACTAGGTCTTGCTATTTTTGTCTGTGGAACCACAGGCTCACGTTGCCCAGGGTACCATGGACTCAAGCGATCCCCAGCCTCAGCTTCCTAGGTAAATGGGATTATAGGTGCGCACCACCACGTCCAGCTATTTTTTTGGAACTAGGTCTTGCTACATTGCCCCAGTGGGACTCAAACCATGATCCCTGGTCCCTGCTACGGCTTCCTAGGCTACTGCTTACAGGCACACACCACCGTGTCGAGCCTTGTACCACTCTTCTTAATGGTGGAAAATTATAAAGCAAAGATACAAGGAGACTGGTTAAATAAAGTATGTACGCACATAGATTGAGAAATTATGTAGTCACATAAAAATCCTATAATAAGCTATTTATCAACCTGGAAAAGTAGCCATTTATATACATAACTAGAGGGGGGGGAGAGAATTATCAATAAAGACATAGGGCTAGAAGTACATGCCCCAAAATATTTATCTTGTGGTGATGATATTGTATGTATTTTCCCCCTTTGAGATGTATTACTTCTTGAAATTAGGAATTAGAAGTAATAAAACAATCTAGGAAAAGAGATAACTGCTATAAAAAAGACATAGCAGCCCCAGTCACAAGGTTGTGTTGATCATGAGAAGATTTTATGGCAATGGTTACACAGGCAAAGACTATCTTTGGAGTTCCGCTGCCATTTTTGTGTATCCTTCTTTCTTTTAGCCATCATATCCTACAAATTCCTGAATGTTTTCATCCATCCATGAGTTTAACGGATATTTGTTGTGTTCATACTGCATGCCGAGCTCAGTACTTATCCCTAGCTAAACTTCTACACTGTAAACAATTTTCTTATCTAGACTTACTAGTCTTGCAGCCTTTCCCTCATACCCTGTTGTGACTGAGTAGGACATCTTTTCAACAAATTCTCTGTTAAATAGATGGTACTAAAATGATAGTTAAAAAAGGCCCTTACATTCCTCAATGCAAAGAGTAAGGTGAAAAGTGCAGACAACTCTATATGGCTATGTCAGCCAGACCATGTCATGCTCTGCTGCCCACATGTATTGTAACCAAGTGTGCTTCTGACTGTGCTTCTCCTGAGGAGCCTGAGCTCCCTATGTTGGACCTGCTCTCTGGTCTGATGCTCCATTACCAGGGTTCTTCGGGATACTCATAATGCATCAGTTCTACTTTCCTTGGTCTGACCTACAGTCTCCTGGGTTTTATTATCTGCCCTGCTCTGCTCCATGGCCTTTCCATCCTTCTTTTCCACAATTGACCCTTTTGGCTATGGTTTCCACACTTGCTTTGATCTGGACATTTGCTCTAAATTCCCCCAGTGCTGATGAAAGTTTTCTATCACTGCTATCAACAAACTCCCTTAAGTTTAGTGGCTGAAAATTACACAGATTCGTTATCTTACAGTTCTAGTGGGCTGAGGTCCAAAATGAGTTTCACTGGGCTAAAATCAAGGTGCTGCTAGGTGTGCATTATTTTTCTAGGGGCTCTAGGGAAAAATCTGTTTCCTTGCCTTTTTTTTTTTTTTTTTTTTTGCAGCGACTATGTTGCCGGGATTGTCTTGAACCAGCAGACTCAAGTGATCCCCAGTCTCTGCCTCCCAGATAACTGGGATTACAGGCACATGCCACCATGCCCGGCTTGTTTCCTTGCCTTTTGAAGCTTCTAGAGGCTTCCTTTTTTATCTTCAAAGGTCTCAACATTGTATCTTACATTACTTCTGTGGTCACATCTCCCTCTAGCTTTGGCTGGAAAAGTTCTGCAATTTTTTTTTTTTTTTTTTGAGACTAGGTCTCGTATTTTTGCCAGTGGAACCGCACGCTCTTGTTGCCCAGCGTACCACGGACTCAAGCAATCCCCAGCCTCAACTTCCCAGGTAGCTGGGATTACAGGCATGCGCTACCACGCCTAGCTATTTTTTGGAACTAGGTCTCGCTACGGGCCCCAGGGGGGACTCGAACCGCAATCCCTAGCCCCGGCCGCTTCCTGAGAAGCTGAGGCTGGGGATTGCTTGAGTCTGTGGTACCCTGGGCAATGTGAGCCTGCAGTTCCATAGGCAAAAATAGCAAGACCTAGTCTCTCAAGAAAATAAAAAAACAAACAGAAAGGCAGAAGGAAAGTTGAGATAGAAGAAACACAAAGAAGAAGAGCTGGCAATGTGATCAAAGAGGATTGTCTTGGGATGCCTGGAGCCATCAGGAGCTAGAAAAGGCATGGAAGGAGACTCCACAGAGCTCCCAGAGGGCACATGGCCTCTCTGACACCTTAATTTCTAGCTCCAGAACAGTGAGAGAAGCACCTCCTGTTGTCTTAAGCCAGTAGCTTGTGGTTATTTATGACAGCAATCACAGGGAAGTAATAAAGGACCTATATGATTACAAAGTCCTCCAGGATAATCCAGGATAATCTCCTCATCTCCAATTCCTTAACCTTAATCACATCTTCTAAATCCCCTTTTCTATATAAGGTAATATATTCACAGGTCACAAGGATTAGGATTTGGACACCTCTGGGGGCTATTATTCTGCCTACCATGGTACACAGACTGTTCATCTCTAAAGCCACTTTTGCCTATGCCCTCCATGAGCACAGCCAACTCTCACACTATTTTTTTATTTTTCACTTTCATCCTCACTTACTTGTCTAGGATCTGTCTCCTGGGTGTTGATGTGGAATAATAGAAAGCACATAAATGTGGAGTTAGGCAGACCTGTGTTTAAACTCTGGCTCTTTATTTATTCTCTGTGTATCCTTGGGCAAATCATTCAAGCTCTATAAGTTTGTTTCCTCATCTGTAAAACATAAGTAGTTTTATGCACACCATATAGTCATCTTGAGCATTAAAGGACTGTACATAGAGACTGTGCTTGGCACATAGTAGGCATTCAATAAATGTTGTTGGGTGGCTATTATTTTATAACCTGTGAACCCATGACAATCTATATAGACTGAAGTATATGTTCTGGTATAGGAGATTTTTTTGTAGAGGGGCTTTCTAATTTTCCTTCAAATCCAACTGCAGAGAAATCTTTCTAAACTGAATATACATAAGACTTCCCTCTGATATCACTTCATTGTATTTTGTGCTGTGATTATGCCTGTACAACACTCAGGTTTCTACTTGAAAAGGGGGAAATCCTACTAAATTGCCTACTGGTAATAATAGAACTATGATAACAAATAAACATATTTATTGTGTACCACCAATGTGTTAAGTATTGTTGTAGGCTCTAGGGAATGAAGGTTACTCAATTTCTGTGTTCACAGAGTGAGGAAAACTGTTGGTATTCTATTACAGTATAGTTGATGTCACAATACCCACAAACAGTTTAGTCAGGGATTATGCTGCAGGGGACAAAGGTTCCTTGAAATAGTCAAAGTTGGGATCTGAAGGTGAGTAGAATATAGTTATGTAGAGTCCCTCTTACCCAACCACAAAAAAGGAAAGGAAGAAATAATGAAAATTCAAGGTGGGTATGGTGGCGCGTGCCTGTAAGCTTCAGCCTATGAAGGGGCTGGGGCTAGGGATCACAGATCGAGTCCCGCTCAGACTCGAGAGACCTTATGAGACCTAGTCCCAAAAAAATAGCTGGGTGTGTTGGTGCACTCCTGTAATCCCAGCTACCTGGGAAGCTGAGGCTGGGGATTGCTTGAGTCCGTGGTACCACGAGCAACGAGAGCCTGCGTTTTCACGGGCAAAAATAGTGAGGCCTAGTCTCAAAAAAAAAAAGAAAGAAAGAAAGAATGAAAATTCATCTTAATAAACTACTTAAGAAATTCAATTGACTTAAACATTACTACTATGAAAACTTGGTATATAAGCATAGCCAATCTTATTAAAATTTTTAAAGATATATTTGCTCTACTAAGATGGGAAAAAATAACCCATTGATAGACTTCTTTCCGATCTTAGGAAAATGGGGTTTTTATTACATTTTGCATACATGATCCCAGCAAGCAGGCTAGAGGTTAATAAGCAAGGAAAAATAAATTGAAATACATTTTTAAAATAAACAAGGAAACACTATACAGAATTATCATGTAGAATCTTGATTTGAAGAAGAGGGTGCATGTGTTCTCATGCTGTGGCTACAGTAGGGTGTTGGGGAGGTGCTGGGGTCAAATGTTTGGAAGATATCAGTTATGGTTTCTAGGATTAATAATAGCAGCAAATATGTGTTGCCAATTTATGTGTCAGGTGCTATTCTAAGCACTTTCTGTGCTTTAATTCATTTCATCCCTTCAATGACCTATGAGGTAGGTAATATTATTATATCTGTTTGACAGATAGGAAAAGTAAGGTACAGAGGTTAATAGCATTATGTAGAGTTAGACATTATTCAAAGGATGTTTCACTGAGTGGAAATCAAGGAGCAGAAGCAGGGAGGACTGCATTTTTTTTTTTCCCTTGGAGGTTCTAAAGGAAGACCTGCTTCCTTACCTTTTCCCAGCTTGAGAGGCAACCCTTATTATGCCTTGGTTCACAGCCAAGCTTGCTTGCTCTAGCATTTGCTACCTTTTTATTTATTTAGCATTTGCATAACTCCCTCAGTTAGAGTGGAAGTTCTGTTGGGGCAGAGATTCTGATCTGCTTTGTTGTCTGCTCTATCTTCAGTGCCTTGTCTATAGCAGGCATTCAATAAATAATTTTTGAATGAATGAGTTCTTTAATAAAACAGAACATAGTAAAAGGAGGCTAAAGTGATAAAGCAATCAAATATAATGAAGAGCAGAAGAATGTTCACAAAAACAGTTAAATTTATGTGCTGACAAAGTCTCCAACGGCAATTAAAAAAAAAAAAAAACGAGCTTCATTGTCAAGCTAATCAGGTGTCTCCAAGTTTTCTTTTATCCTTGAACCTCTCCGTCAGCTTGGTAAAACTTATGAAACTTTTCTCAGAACATTTTCAGATGGATGAAATGAAATTTATAGAATTAAAAAGAAACCAGTTATTTTTGAAATATACTTAGAATAAGTATTTTAAAGTTGTGAGATCCTTTCTAGGTTCAGGGAGCACAAGGTAGGGGGGGCCGCAGCCACCTGCCAGGGCAGTGGGGAGCAACTGGGGGCGGTGCCCCACCCCCCTCACCCACGCACTGCACCAGGAGGTGGCCAGGGAAGGTGAGGGAGGGTAGCCCCGCCCACACACCCAGTTCAGCCATCCTGCCTAGCACTAAGCCCCACCCCAGACACTCGGGTTGGTTGTGGGAGGCGGGGCGGGTGGGGGGGGGGGGAATAGTGGGTGGTAGGGGTCACTCCCTCTGGTCTTCTCCAAATCCATCCAGTCATCCAGTCAACCCTCACCAGAAGCAAGTAAATCAATGATTCAGGGGCAGTTGCACACAAATACAGAGGTGAAAAACAAAGAAGTATTCCGGAACAACGAACATGTCAGATCCATGGGACACAGGACTGTAAGACTGATTGTAGAGGCCAGGCACGGTGGCTCGTACCTGTAAGCTTCAGCCTATGAAGCGGCCGGGGCTAGGGATCTCAGTTTGAGTCCCACCTGGGGCCCGTAGCGAGACCTAGTTCCAAAAAAAATAGCTGGGCATGGTGGTGCGCACCTGTAATCCCAGCTACCTGGGAAGCTGAGGCTGGGGATTGCTTGAATCTATGGTACCTTGGGCAACGAGAGCCTGCGGTTCCTTGGGCAAAAATAACGAGACCTAGTCTCAAAAAAAAAAAAAAACCAAAACTGATTATAGAGACAAATTACCTCAGAAATACAACCACTGTGATCTACAACAATGGGAACGCAATTTCCCGTTCAGAGATGCCTTCAGCGTGATCAAAGGACCCTCCCACTTCAGGGGGTGAGGAAAGCCAGAGACTGGCAGCGACCCCACAATTAACCGGACCAACCATCTGCCAGGGCCTATCACGGTCCAAAAAAATGAGTGCACAAATTTTGGCCAGGAGAAATGCTCCCAACGCCAGCAACCAGGACTACAAAACAAAGAAGGAGCAAAATATGACAGAAGATGGGCCGGAGCAGCCGACCAGAAAGAAGGAGGAGGAACTGAAAAGAACACAGTCATGTGTGAACTGGTGGCCAGCAGCAAAAAGACACTTGGAAAAGTAAGCACAGGCCACTGTGTCCTAGGAAACCATGTCCATGTCCACACCGGACCAAAGAACATTGCTCCAGGAAAGAAGAGGACGAACCACAGGGACTAAAAATTAAACAATAAATGGCAGTGAAAGAAGAGATGGAGAGAGGAGGGGGGGTGGGATGGAGGGGGGTGTGATCGGGGAGGGGGAGGAACACCCAAAAGGCAAATGTAAACAAAACTTATTCAATAAAAATATGTATTTTTTAAAAAGTAATAAAAAATAAAGTTGTGATAAATGAATGATATAAGTGCCTTGATATTAATGTAGTATTTGGGGCTTGGCAATTTTTTTCTATAGATGGCTAGATAAAAAATATTTTAGATTTTTGTGCGCCATATAGTCTGTTAAAGCTACTTAACTCTGTCATTTGTAGCAGGAAAGCAATGACAGACAATACATACTGAATTAACCTGCTTGTCTTCCAATAAATACATTTTTTACAAAAGGAAGAGGGTTTACTAAGTAATAAGGGCTACTGATATATCAAATAATGTTCATAATTTTGAAATAGCAATGAGCTTAAATGATATTTGGAGGTATCTATAATACCTATAATATATGAAAATAACTTGATATTTTATTGGTGATAAAGTCACACTTGCTGTAATATTAACTATGATTTATGCACTCACAATTGAAGGAAAGATTAAATGACAGAGGCTAGTGGAAATATTTATTTTTTCCCCATCCAAATTCATAGAAACTCTGAATTATATCTATCTGTATCTATGGATATACACTTATGAACAATTGAATAAACACCTCATTCAGATAATCCCTTCTGAGTTGAGTAAGCTTGGGATAGATACAGATCCTGTTCACATATAACTTCATGCTGATGGTGTAGGGTGAGGGCAAGAATTAATCTCCATATATATATATATATATACAAACAATAGAATACTACTCAGTGATCAAAAAAGATAAACTTATGCCATTTGTGGACAACATGGATAGAGTTGGAAGGAATTATGCCAAGTGAAATAAATCAGAAGGAAGAAGGTAAATACTGGATGGTGTCACTTATATGTGGAATATAGAGAAACTGAAGAAAAGGTCAAGAAAAAGACAAAACTTGCAAGATTACTATAGAGCTGAAGCATACAGCAGGAGACGGGTCAAAACAGGGGAGATAGGCCGGGCATGATGGCGCATGCCTGTAGGTGGCAGCCTCGGAAGCCACAGCCAGGGCCAGGAATCACGGTTCGAGTCCTGCTAGGGGCACGAAGCGAGACCTAGTTCCAAAAAAATAGCTGGGCGTGGTGGTGCACACCTGTAATCCCAGCTACCTGTGAAGCTAAGGCTGGGGATTGCTTGAGTCTGTGGTACCCCGGGCAACATGAGCCTGCAGTCTCACAGGCAAAAATAAGCGAGACCTAGTCTAAAACAAACAAAACAAACAAACAAACAAACAAAAAACAAACAAACAAAAAAAAAAACCAGGAGAGAGAGCACAAGGGACTATGGTGATGGATCACAGGTTTTTCCGGCAGTGGAAGAACTATGTGGAATTCTCTCCTGTGGAGAGAAATCACATATTGTACAAAAATGAACATGATTACTCCTGAGGAAAGAAATCAACTATTGTACAAAAATGAGCAATGATGTAAGAAAATAAGTAAATAATAAAAAGATTTTTTAAAAAATTCGTCTCCACAATATCTTATAGCCTCTCGTAAAGGGTGTCCAGAGCAGTTACTAAACAGAAACAATCCTAGGGAAAAGAAAAAAAAAAGAGAGGGCTCACTACAATTGTTTGGAGCAGAGAAGAAATGGGCAGGTTGGGATTTTCAGCAATCTTAAAATTCTGAAGCAGTTGCAGAAACATATTGCATCATCAAGACCTGAAGGCCTTGATGACGCTGACCCAATGGTACACAGCACAAAGGAATATTAAGTGAAGCAGTGGAGGACAATAACCTTGACCAGAAAATACTGGAGTCACTTTCCTATGATTCACTTATTACCCCAAAGCCTCTAACTTCTTAGAATTCCTAATAAAAATGTGAACTATCCAAGCAATAACTTTCAAACACTACAATTTTCACTAATACTGGTTCATATCCAATTCTGCTTTATAGTACCATTCCAATGTAATTGTAGCTACTACATTGATTGAGTCAGAGAATCTATGTGGATTTCTAACCAGATCCAAGTGAGAGCATTTTCAAGACCCAGAAACTTATTGTCCTTTTAAAGTGGTAGTTAAAAGAAAAAGAAATAAGCTTGGTATTTTGAATTTATGGCAATAATAGAAAAATTGCTAGGTACTTTTGATGAATGAGTTTAAAGTGAATGTAACACTGCATATATTGACTTCATATTTCATTGCACATCCAGATTTATTGATTAGAGAAGAACTGACTCGAGTCAAGATTGATTTGATAGAAATCACAGCCTGCTTATTTGTCATGTGGAGAAAATTTACACATCTACCTAGGCATGGGAGTATTACTTTATTGACTCTGAATGAAGTCTTGGCTGGGTGTCAAGCTTTCACCTGCAGTTTGTGGACCCTTCTGAGACAATTCTTGTTTGTATTTGAGCAAAGAAATAGGAAAAGAATGGCTTTTTAAATTTCATTTAAATACCCAGAAGCACTTTGAAAAGTCAAAATATGGTCAAACCTTGTAAACCAGTATTTGTGGTGATGCTAAATTCATTGACTGGATGAAGTTTTCTTAAATCCTAGTTAGAAAGAAAAGCATGAAGAAGAATGTTGATAAGAAGACCAAATTTCAAGAATTCTAGAAATATTTATAATGATTAGCAAACCAATTAAAGTCTCTACTTACTAGTACAGGATGGTAAAGATAGTGTTCCAGAAATAACCATTCAAAAATGGCCTTCTAAATAACTTGTGGAAGTATTTGGTTAAGTTAGCAGGAATTCACCTAGCATATATGAAGCACTATAGAATATGCCCATATCACACAATACAGTTTCATGAATGATCTTTTAAAACCTATTCAAAAACTCTATTCTGCATAGGATATACAATATAGTATATTTTGTGTATATATATAGAGAGAGAGAATATATACACATCTATATATAGAATATATATACTACATACACAATAAATTCTGCATATAGAATATATACTATTATAGATAATATGGTATAGAGTATATATTTATAGTATATAGTGAGTATTGGACTATTCCTATTCTACATTTTAGAAAAATGGAGGTTCAGAGAGGAAATGTGACTTGCTTGAGGTGCCAAAGCTAATACACTAGAGTTAGGATTAAAGCCTGACTCTCCCTGACTCCAGGCTACATTACTAATCACTGCCCTTTACTGTCCTCTCACTTGAAAGCAAAACTCTTTATGCTAAAATCTTATGCAATTCAGCTATTTACTTAATTGTGAATGGACTCACCCAAATGTTTTGAATCACAGTATTCAAGCCTAAACACTATTTCTTCTTCAGTTTGGACAGTTATTGAGTGAATTATTCCACCCTCAGTAAGGAGGAGGCAGGGAGAGAGAGGAGAGTAGGAGTAGATCAAAAGTGTTTCATTAGGCCGGGCATGGTGGCTCATGTCCGTAAACTTCAGCCTAGGAAGCGGCCGGGGCTAGGGATCGCGGTTCGAGTTCCGCCTGGGGCCGGTCGTGAGACCTAGTTCCAAAAAAAATAGCTGGGCATGGTGGTGCGCGCCTGTCATCCCAGCTACCTGGGAAGCTGAAGCTGGGGATTGCTTGAGTCTGTGGTACCTGCGGTTCCACGGACAAAAATAGCGAGACCTAGTCTCAAAAAAAAAAAAGTGTTTCATTAAAAAATTCTAATTTGTGGTTCTCGGAAATTAATCATTTAGAGAGCTGGGTCCCAACTCCAACGTGGCAATAGATTTTAGACAAGGGGTTAACCCAGTTTGCCACTGGTTATTTCCCTTCATTCTGCGCAACAACTGCATGGCAAGGGAAATCGCTGCTCATGAGTGTTAAGGGCCTTATTACCGTTCAAATGCCCTTTTAATACTCTTTATGCTGGCAAAGGTACATTACAAATGAAATACAGGGGAGGAATAATTCAAACTTCTCAGATGGTGGCATTTTGTAAACCTTGAAGCCACAGTACAAATCTCTCTCAAGCCCCTGGAAATCCCTCTCCATAGCAGAAAGTACAGGTGGGAAGGGGCTTGCAAATCCTTTTCAACCTGACACCTCAAAAATCCAACTTGTTTTCTGATTCCTCAGCCGTGACAAGTTGTTGGTGGTTTATTTTTCACTTCAGAAGCTAAGGATTCTTCCTGGAATGTGGGAGCCCAAGAAGCAAGGTTTTAATGCTAAATTCTGGGCAGAGCAGACAAAGAAAAAAGAGGATGAATTATATGTCAGACCACTGCTAGGTGTTTTTGTATGAAAAGTATTTGATGATGAGCATTATAATTTAGGAGTTCCCTTGTCTAAACATAATATTCTCTTTGCAAATTCTCAGCATGCATCTTGCTTGTTCCATTCTGTCAACCCTTTTCTTAACCCTTCCTCTGTAAGCAAGTCTATCTCCACACAGTTGGAGGTGACAACCTGTCCACCCCCAAATATTTCTCTTAAAGCTCCTTCCTGTAAACCTGAAATTTCTACCGTAATATTTCACTTATTTAATTTTTCCACTTTATACACGCATCCATCAAGCTATAAAATTCTTTTTGTTGTCTGTCCTGTGCACTCTGTTGAAAAACCCTAACTCTCCTGGGTTCTGGGAATTCTTTGTAATGTAATTAAAACAGACAAGGTTTCTGCCCCATTGGAAGAGAAAGCTAATAAACAGATAAAGGAAGGAGTAATTCACTTCAAGTTGTACTAAGTGCTATAATGAATATGAATCTAGCAGGTGACAATGATAGAAAACACCAGAATGGGGACTAGGTAGTGTGCTCAGGTATTAATTCAGTTGAAACTTCAGACATTTCTCTAGAGGAAACTCCATTTTAAAATATAAATACATAATATAAGCCAGGCACAGTGGCTCGTGCCTGTAAGCTTCAGCCTATGAAGCGGCCGGGACTAGGGATCTCGGTTCGAGTCCCACCTGGGGCCCATAGCGAGACCTAGTTCCAAAAAAATAGTTGGGCATGGTGGTGTGCACCTGTAATGCCAGCTACCTGGGAATCTGAGGCTGGGGATTGCTTGAGTCTGTGGTATGCTGGGCAACAAGAGCGTGCAGTTCCACCGGCAGAAATAGCGAGACCTAGTCTCAAAAATAAATAAATAAATAAATAAATAAATAAATAAATACATAATATAGCAGGGGTGATGCACTGATTCACCATAATGGTCACCTTAATGGAAGCCAGGACTCTAGGCTATGGTAAAAGTAAGTTTCTTTGGTGTTGCAGGCCTGGAGGGGAGGAGGGAGTAGAAGTAGACTAACTGAACCTAGGCTATGCTCTGTCCTGGGTGCCATTAAAGGTTATTCCCTTTTCATTTTAATCATAACACAAAGAGGGAGGCATCAGGTCCATTCTAGGGATGAGAAAGTAGATACTGGGAAGCTAAGCAACTTGACCAAGGTCACAAGTCTTTGGCTGAGCGAGGAGTGGGGAGGTTAGGAAGGTGGGAGCTATGTGTGTACTGGGTAAAATCTTTAGCCTTATCAAAAGAGAAAAAGGCTACAAAAGAAAAAAGTGATATGATATCTTTGACTGAAAATGAACTAAAAGGCCTGGTGCTGATTTTAAATTGCTTACAATTCACCTGGAGAAAATGACAAACTCTTGAGAAATGACAGGTGAATATAATAAGCAACACTGCTAGTCAAGTTTAAACCGTACATTATTCCTGAGGAAGATAAACAAGGCGCATAAGTGGGAGGAGTCTAGACACTTTGAAAAGGCCACTGGGAGGAGGTTGTCAAAGTCATCTGAAATGGAGGCTTCCTTTAAATACAGTGCTTGCTTCCCTTCTCTTGGATGAAATGATTTTAGATGTCAAGCAAGTTAGGTATAAAACAACGATTACTGAATTGTCTAGAAGGTCAACAGACACATTAAGATCACTGAGTTATGAATCACTGAAGGCTGTATGGGCCTAGACAACATCCCATCTGTGGGCACTATTTCAGGTCAAAATACATAATACCAATTGTTGTCCCCAGCTCCACTTCCCGTCACTAAAATGTGACAGTGATTAAATGCAAAATGCAAATATTACAGTATGTAAGTACAAATTTAAAACAATAATGGCCTCTTGTCAGACAATATGGAAAGGCAGAGTTGCATGGAATTTGTTATTATACTTGCAAATGCAGCAATATTTACAATGGGTTGACATAGTGCTGCATAACCCAGTACAAGGCAAGGGAAGGATTATGGAAAGCACGGCTGGAAAATTGTGAGCACAAAAAAAATGCCTTTAAGGAATCACAGAGGAAAGAATGGAGGGGGAGGAAGAATCTCAAAGTCAGTTTTCCTTCATGTTCCAATTTTTTATAGGAATCAAGGCAAAGGTCAAATTTATCATGTCACTGAGGTTTTTATTTCTGAACTAACATCTCGAACCTCCATTCTGATTTCTTCATTTTCTTTTGATATCTCATTCTTTTGTAGACTGTAAGCACCATGAGGCAAGAAACCATGTCTATATCATGCTCACCACTTACCTTTATAGTATCTAACTATTTCATAGTACACTATAGAAATAGTGTACTATGCCTGGTGCATAGTCTATGCTCAATAAATATTGGGCATTTGAATGAATAGTTGTTTTCATGGCTTTCCTTCCCTACTGCAGAAATACCTCTGAACTCCCTCCATCTCTCCTTGCCTAATTATTTTCACTAAAATTTCTTTATTTTATATTTTATTCCCTCAAGGACTCTCAAAAGAAGATTTTTTTTTTTTTTTGAGACTAGGGCTCGCTATTTTTGCCCATGGAACCACAGGCTCACGTTGCCCGGGGTACCACGGACTCAGGCAATCCCCAGGCTCAGCTTCCCAGGTAGCTAGGATTACAGGTGCGCGCCACCACACCCAGCTATTTTTTGGGACTAGATCTCACTGTGTTGCCCCGAGTGGGACTCGAATGGCAATCCCTAGCTCCAGTCGCTTCATAGGCTGAAGTTTACAGGCACGAATCACCATGCCCGGCTGAAAAGAAGATTTTAACCAATAAGATTTTAACCAATAATATCAGGCACTGCATTAAATCTAGGTCCAAACAAAAAACACATCAAACATTAAATGTTTAAAACAGAGGGCATTTATTTAACTCAGGGAACTGGATACTCAGAAAATGGATGGACCTATAAAGGCAGTTTTATCTTCTGATCAAGAGTTTGCTGAAAGCAGATATCTTGAGACATAACTCTGTTGTGATCTCAGTGGTTTAAGGGTTGAAAAGAGTCTTAAACTTCATTCAACTCAGACTCAGGAGATGACTATCTTGGCATTGATATCTGCTTCCCACCCACATCTCTTTCTCTTTAGGTGCAGAGTGCCAGTTTTCAGGCAGATATATTTCTACGCAGAATAAAAGAGTATTTCCCTACCACCATTGCAGTTAGCCACATCTTAAGAACTACCTTTTAGGCAGTGACATGTAAGCAAAGGTTTTATATGGAAAAAAGAAGATTTCTAAAAGAGAGTGGGCACATCTGAGGGATCCCTTTCGTTGGGAGCCACGGATGGGATGGATGAAAGAAATTGACAATGATCTAATACAGAGCAAGAGCCAAGCTGTTTATTTTAAGTTTTTAGATCCCCTTCTATATCCTGGTAAAGGAATGATTACAATGAAGGGAGGGGGGAAAAAACCAGGACCCCATGGTAAGTAGCATGTGGGGTAGGAGGATGGGGGATTCATTACCTAACAGTATAAAGGTGTGGGGGTAAACACCTTTATCTTGCAGGGATGAGTCTCTTCAGTGAGACATTTCTAGGGGGTTAGGGGGCTGCAGTCAGAGATAAGAAACTTGCCCAGTAAACAGCTCTAGTGCATGCAGGAGGAGAATAGAGGTGTTCCTTTATCTAAGGTGTATCTCTATTTCCATGCTCCACACCTTTGTACTTTTGTGCCTTTCTTCCTTCTTCAGGTCTATACTGGGGATATGGTAGCTGGAACTTGAGGAGACCATGAGGAATCCTCGAGGGTGGAAGACACATGATCAAATGATATACTGTGATGACATCTTGGGGTTCCCATGTAGCTTCAGATGGCCTCCCTGAAAAACCTCTTTACAAAGAGCAATAGGCCGGGCATGTGGCGCATGCCTGTAAGTGGCAGCCTAGGAAGCCATGGCAGGAACCGGGGATCGCAGTTCGAGTCTTGCTGGGGGCAACGTAGTAAGACCTAGTTCCAAAAAATTAGCTGGGTGTGGTGGCACATGCCTGTAATCCCAGCTACCTGGGAAGCTGAGGCTGGGGATTGCTTGAGTCTGTGGTACCCCGGACAACATGAGCCTGCGGTTCCACGGGCAAAAATAGTAAGACCTAGTCTAAAAAAAAAAGCAATAAACCTCAGCATTGATTTATTTTATGATTTTTTGTTTTCATTCTGATATATATATATATATATATATTAACTGATTTATAATTTGAACTGATCCAGGTATATTGTCTTTATTACATCTGGGACAAATGGCTATTTAACTTTGGTGTGACACTCTGGGGTGAGAAAATTAGTAACCTTTGAGATGATCAATTAATCTTTGGACAGCTATTACAATGGGGACTTTTCTTTATTTATTACAAATTTATATATATTTGGAATCCACCCAGAGGATCTAGAATGATTTTGAGGTCACAACGTTCTCGTGTGCTTCGTACTTGTCATGAATTTGAAAAAGTGCTCATGTTTCTTTGAACCAGCTCATTTCCAGACTAAATATTTCCAATTCTTTCAACTAACCATGCTCCCAGACACAGTTTCTTCATTCCAACAAGCTTAGCCTAGCTTCATGTATAAGTTTGCTCAACAACCGCTTATGGTAAAAAGCTCCAGGCTCTAAGATTCAGCTGTGTTGCCTGCAGTCCTATTTATTTAATAGATCCAACTGAATAAAAGAAAGGTCCTTTTCATTTTATGTCAAATGAACAGCCTGCTGTTTACATAATGGACTTTGCTATTTTGGGTGGGCTAAAATCTAGGTTAAAACAAACATGATTATTTAATCCTACACTATATTATAATCAGTGTGTGTGGCAAGAGACTTAAAGTTTTAATTCATTATTAACCACACTGTACACAAACCAACTTCTCCTTTTACATAGCAAGAGGCAACATTTCCAGAGTCATTAGCTGTTGCTTAATCTGCTTAAACAAAGCTCCCTTCCTAAATGTTTTCTGTGGAGGCAGCCAATCCAGACTGTCAGACTCTCAACTCAGGGACTGTCTGCTTAGCGCCTGTCAATCACCTCTAATGGAAACATACTCTAGGAGTCTACTGAGAAACCACTTTTCATATGCATTGAAATAAGTTGATCGTCTTTCAAAATGTGTGTCTTTCAAAATGTGTGTCTAAGAGTTACGCATCTCTCTTTACCAGCCACTAAAACAACACTGGCAAAATCCCTGACTCCTACCTGTCAAATTCAATAAACTCATATTGTTCCTCGGCTCAGCTGACACCTCTCTTTCTTTGCTTACTGACACCCGGCCTTCACTGGTTTTTCTTCTAGATGGCCATTCTTCAGTCTTCCCTATTGGGTCCTCTTATCACCTTTTTGTTGCTGTTCTTCAGAGCAACCATGGCTTCTGAATTCCTTGCTTTTACCTTTTCCTGTGGGAATCCCATCGGCTTCTGTAGCATCAGAAGCAGAAGACTTTTGTGCCGGTATCTCTAGCTCTGACCTCTCTACTTTGAGCTCCAAAGCAATATTTTCTGTGTAAACAAAGGTAGCATTACCTTGGTGACTCAAACCACAAATCATCAAAACTCATTTCCTTCCCTTTCAACTACATATGCAAATCAAAAATCTGAGCACCAAATGTTTACCCTTCTATAGCTATTCCTCCCCAAACCATACCCTGGAGGTATTGTTATCTCTGTTTACATATGTGAAATCCAAGGTTCAGGGAGAGTGGTTAAGCAGTGTGTCCACAAATCTGTCAGCTATTACAAGACAGATTCTAATGCATTTCAGTTGGAATCTGGAGCTGGAACGCCTAATATGCTAAATGCCCCTTACCAGGGGGGAATTCTATTAGCTGTTTATCTTCATTTGGAAATCAGAGAGCAAGAACCTGAGGGCAGGGCAACACTCAAGGGGAAAGTGCTATTGAGGCAATTAGCTTAGGAGAGAGCGCCCCCTTAAGAAAGTCAGGGGCAATAACGCAACAGAGGGGAAAAGGAGAGCCAGGGCAGCAGAGAAACATCTCAGGCCAAAGTTGTCTTCTTTCACCTCTTGTGGAGAGACAATTGACCACACCCAGGGTCCATCCTGCCTGTGGGAAAGTGGTTCCCAGGTTCTACCGGGGAATGCATTTGGGTAATCCCAGACTTTGATTTCTATATAACTTGTACTGAAATCCAAAAGGCCTATTGACTGATCCACACGACGGATAAACATGATGAATAGCTGCAGGATATAATAACTGCAATTATTTTGGAACAGAACCAAAGATACAATTTTCATAGTACGCTCAGCCATGAAAATTATAATCAAATTGAGAGAGTACAGTAATTTTTAAAATACTTTTTTCAATTCAGTTTGATTAGGCATCATTTAATTGCTATCATTTTTATCCCCTCAAGCCCAAATTTCTTCAGCCAATTTTTTTTTCCCTTCAGGCTTTACACTAGGTATTCCTTTTAGGAATGTAATTTATATTCAGTACATGGGAGGCACTGGGGCAGCAAATTCCCTTAATCTCAACATTCTAGTGGTATCTGTTGCTTAGCAAAATAGATGTAGTTCAACAATGTTGAATTAAGACAGATTTCATTGTTACCTTATACCAAAACAGGAAGTTATGTCCCCATGTGCGTGCCCACTCCACTTCCCCCACCCCCACCATCCCATGCCAAAATAAGTATATTACAAATACTCAGAGAGGCACTTTTAAGTATCAAAAAGGCAGCCAGGCACGGTGGCTCGTGCCTGTAAGCTTCAGCCTATGAAGCAGCAGGGGCTAGGGATCGCGGTTCAAGTCCAACCTGGGGCCGGTAGCGAGACCTAGTTCCAAAAAAATATCTGGGCATGGTGGTGTGCACCTGTAATCCCAGCTACTTGGGAAGCTGAGGTTGGGGATTGCTTGAGTCCGTGGTACCCCGGGCAACGAGAGCCTGCAGTTCCACAGGCAAAAATAGCGAGACCTAGTCTAAAAAAACAAACAAACAAAAGTATCAAAAAGGCATTTCTTAGATGGCATTAATGCCATGATTATTTGGAAGGGGAGTGTTTTGTTTGGGGGTCTCTTATCTGCAATTGATCCACTGTTCCTTTTAATCTTTTTTTTTTTTTTTTTTTTTTTTTTTTTTTTTTTTTTTTTTTTTTTTTTTTTTTTTTTTTTTTTTTTTTTTTTTTTTTTTTTTTTTTTTTTTTTGAGATGCAGTTTTTGCACGTGAAACCGCAGGCTCTCTTTGCCCGGGGTACCACAGACTCAAGCAATCCCCAGCCTCAGCTTCCCAGGTAGCTGGGATGACAGGCACGCGCCACCACACCCAGCTATTTTTTGGAACTAGGTCTCGCTACGGGCCCCAGGCGGGACTCGAACCGCGATCCCCAGCCCGGGCTGCTTCATAGGCTGAAGCTTACAGGCACGAGCCACCGTGCCCGGCCCTCTTAATCTTCTTAAGAAAAGAATTTATCCTAACCCTGGTTCACTTCCTGAGTATATGGGTCTAAATAGAATTTAGGAAGCATAGGTTTGATACTATAACTGACCATGAAGTATTCTTTCACCACAAGGTATATCATTCCTTACGTTATGTTCTTCAGTAGTATGAAAATTCCTTATGTTATAGTCTTAGATACTTCAAAAAGTAATTAAAGGACCTCCTTTATCACTTATCTAAATTAGAATGCGGGTGATATGATTTTATTTAAAACAAAGGATCATTTTAGTTAAAGCTCAAGCTTTTTTTTTTTTGAGACTAGGTCTTGCTATTTTTGCCCATGGAACCGCAGGCTCACGATGCACATGGTACCACGGACTCAAGCAATTCCCAGCCTCAGCTTCCCAGGTAGCTAGGATTACAGATGCACGCCACCATGCCCAGCTATTTTGGGGGGGGATAGGTCTAGCTGTGTTGCCCCGGACGAGACTCGAAGCGCGACCCCCAGACTCCGCCGGGGCTTTCTAGGCTGTTGTTTACAGGTATGCGCCACCTCAGGCTTCTATTAACATCTACCTAACAAGGCTGTCAAATGCTTTCGTGTGATTTATGGTTTACTTACAAACCAGTCCGAAAAAAAGCGAAGTCTGGGTACCACGAACTCAAGCTTCCCAGCCTCAACTTCCCAGGTAGCTGGGATTACAGGTGCATGCCATCACAGCCAGCTTTTTTTTTTTTTTTTTTTTTTTGGAACTAGGTCTTGCTACGTTGCCCTGGCCAGGACTCGAACAGTGATCCCCGGTCCCCACCGTGGCTTCCTAGGCTGCCACTTACAGGCACGTGTCACCGTGCCCAGCCTAAAAAAGCCAAGTCCTTTTTTAGACTAGGTCTCACTATTTTTGCCCGTGGAACCCGCAGGCTCACATTCCCCGGGTTACCACAGACTCAAGCAATCCCCAGCCTCAGCTTCCCAGGTAGCTGGGATTACAGGCACGCGCCACCACGCCCAGCTATTTTTTTGGAATTAGGCCTCGCTACGTGCCCCCGGCGAGGCTCGAACGGCTATCCCTGGTCCCTGCCGCGGCTTCCTAGGCTGCAGCTTACGGGTATGCACCACAATGCCTGGCCTAAAAAACTAAGTCTTAACCCTAAATAGCTACTGATTTATTTTTGAAGAAACTGAGGCCATGCAGTCTTCATAAATTGATAAAAGACAGAACTGAGAATTTCTTTCATGTATTTCAGTTTCTAAATGTCATAGTTGTTATCCTTAGACAAGTTATATAACCTCTGGGTGCCTATATTTAAAATAATAATTTATTATTATCCTACTTCCTTATAGTATTATGTGAATTTATGGATTAATAATTAGAAAATGTTTTGGAATTTTTGAATGAATCTATTCACAATGCTTGAACTAGTCTATGAATGCTGAATATTGCTATATTTTCTCTCAATGTTCTTGTCTGTTTCTTCTGTTTTTATAAGAATTTAAGACCTGGCTGGCCATGGTGGTACATAACTGTAGGTGGCAGGCTAGGAAGCCATGGCCAGGGCCAGGGATTGTGGTTCGAGTCCCACCTGGGGCACGTAGCAAGACCTAGTCCCAAAAAAATAGCTGGGCATGGTGGTGCGCACCTGTAATCCCAGCTACTTGGGAAGCTGAGGCTGGGGATTGCTTGAGTCTGGGGATTGCTTGAATCAAGGGCAATGTGAGCTTGTGGTTCCACAGGCAAAAATAGCGAGACCTAGTCTCAAAAAAAAAAAAAAAAAAGTTAAGACCTGTGAGTTGAGGCCTATCAGTATTCCCTATAGCCTAAGATTTCTACCTTTTATGGAGGCAGTAAGAGAAATTTTGTGAGAAGATGGATATGTACACTTTTTATGACATGATTCTTAAAAGTTTAGTAGCAATCCCTAATAATCTTAACTACTTCCCAACTCATTAAGTATCTGTCATACATAATTTACCTGAACATTGTTGTTAAATATTTTATATTTGGAATATTATGCTTTTCTATATGCTGATAAACAACTGATTTTACTAATCTTTAGTCTGATTTATTGACAGAATAAACTGGATGTTTTGATATTTTATACATACAGCAAACTGAATAAAGAATATATCTGTGAGAGTTAGACCTGAGGGCACTGTCAAGCTCGCCTGGCATTCAACAAGATCCTTTTTCAGGGAAACCAAAGGGTAGGGCAAAACCAATTGCCAGATCAGGACAGTATCAAGTATTACAAGCCAAGAGAGAATGTAGGGACTGGTGGCAGACCAGGCACAGATCACAGACAGGAGCTATGTACTAAGTAGATGTGTATGTGGGGGTCAGTGACCTCGCTGGCTTCCTTAGCGTACATGAACTGGACATTTATTTGATAAAATTTAAGATAAGACATTCCTGTGGCATGGGCCTTCTGCAGCCAAATGATTCCATTACTCATTAAATACCTCATGCAAGTTGCATTGTGAGAGGAAGGTGGAGGCAAAAGGAGGGTATTTTTACTGAAGTGCAGAATCTCAGGGTAGCAAGGAAATGGGTCTGCTCTTGGGATTACTGACCAACCTTGACTTGCGACACTAGGTTTCTTTTGAAAACCATCCTTTAGTGAGCTGTCATCCAACTGGTATCTTTTCAGAAGTGGATGACTCATTTCATGAAACGCATGGCATAGGGAATTCAGGGCAAGGCAAAGGGAACTCAGGATGTTTAGTTAAGAGTGGGAAAAAAATGTTTAGAGAGGACTGATTTGCCCACAAGAGGTTAACTTTGTTCTGTGCAACTACTTATGATGACTTCAGAAGCAGAGTTTGGCTTAATATAAGGAAGAATTTTCTATCAGTTGATGCTGCCTTAATGTGAAAGGGCAGTCTTGATGGTGTTTCCTATTATTATAGGCCTTCAGGCATATAAATGGGTTAGGGAGAGGGGAAAGGGGATTCCAACCCATGGAACAGGTAAGATGTTGGTAAAGTCCTGAATCAGTATGAATAGTCAGCAAAGATTAAAAAAGGAAAAGAATGTACTGATATAGGGCTCTTGTTTTTAATTTTTTTTAACTAGGTCAGACCTAATAAGTTTTATGAGATAACAAATTTTGGCAATGGATAGCACTTTTTTTTCTTTTCCCAAACCTGAAACCCATTGGAATTTGTAGCCAGGCCACTGTGCTATTTACTAGTTGAGTGACTTTAGGGCGATTCTGTGACTTAGTTTGCTGATTTTTAAAATGGGACAATACCTATGTAAAGTTTGTCAGCAGTGCCTTATTTACAGTGTATATTCTGTGACAGTTACCCATTAGCTCTTAATTGAGGCATAAATACAGGAGTTATCTGGAAGAGAAAATATCACAGTAGTCATAAAGTCAAAATGGAGATTTTGGTTTTAGATATGAAGTCAGGTAAGATGTACTAATACTTCACCCCTTCTCAACTTACCCACCCTGTCATTGTCCCAGCTAGACAATTATAGATCTCTAAAGAGTTTGTTCCTATTTGGCACAGAATGAGAACATTCATGGACTAGATGGCTCCAGAATTATTGGTACTTTGGTGATGTGGGAGTGTGGCTACATATATCTGGAGAGGTGAACTTGGAGTCCTAACACATATACAGTGTTTTAAATCAACATTACTTCAGTAAAACAAACAAGCAAAAAGTATGGCTCCAGGAAGTGAGAAACTCTGAAGAGGGCAAATTGAAGATGCTTAGTTCTTTCTTTCAAGCTTAATAGATTACATAATTCACTCCTCTGCCCATGGAAAGCAATAAGTGATGGATGAGAGAGCTAGGAGTATTATTCTAGTGGAACTCTGGCCATTGAGATCTCAGACAAGAAATGAAGTTTTACCTTCTAATGAGGACAGCGGAGGACAGAGAAGAAAACCCTACCATTTAGAATATCAAAATAGGGCCGAGCACGGTGGTGCATGCCTGTGACAGCTTATGGAGTCGCGGCTGGGACTGGGGATAATGGTTCAAGTCTAGTCCAGGGCAACATAGCGAGACATAGTCCCAAAAAAAATAGCTAGGTATGGTGGCGCGTGCCTGTAATCCCAGCTACCTGGGAAGCTGAGGCTGGGAATCGCTTGAGTTCGTGGTATCCTGGGCAACGTGAGCCTGCGGTTCCACAGGCAAAAATAGAGACCTAGTCTCAAAAAAAAAATACCAAAATAGAATGAAGCAAAAATCATTCATAAATTTAGCTTTTGACCATGTTGCTCTTTTTTTTTTTCCTCTTATTTTTTCCAGACCTGCAAAATTTCATTACGATTTGGCACTTGTTCCTGGTCTAGCCTTTGGGAGCCACTGAACTAGATGACTTTTACAATCCTTGTAGCTATGAGATGCTATAATTCCACGATAGAATTTCATTTGTATGTGGTCTGCAGAAGAGAACCAAGGGATTGAACCTTGGTCAAGTGTCAGGTAGATCCTGAAAATGTGTTTGTGAAAGGGTTGGCATTCAGGCGCAGAGCAGGGTCTTTTTTCTCCTTGGAATTCTTAATCATATTTCCCAACTGTAAATATGAAGGAAAATTATCTGCAAAGGCCAGAGGGTTGTTGTAGGGAAGACTTGATGTTGAACCTCTGTGCCTAAACTTGAGCTTTGGGATTGCCATTGCCAGCTTGAGCACCATGATTGTTGGGAGAAAAGACAGATCTGTCCGTTTCAGCATCTCTCTCAGTAATAACATTTTGAATGTGTTCATTTCTTTGTCTTAATATTTTATTACCGGCTTGTTGTTCTCCTCTTCCCCACATGTGGTCCCACCCCCCCCCCCACTTGTGAACTGATGAAGCTACATTGCAGCAAATTGAAATAGAAAACCACATATCCAGGGTGATTTATCGTTAATGTGAAATTCTATCCTAACCTGAAAGTCGAGGAGCAGGAATCCCAAGCTATTTCAAAATTCATATTACAAGACAGACAATCAGATGCCCCCAAACCACAACATCTTGTACTCTATTAATCGTACCCTGACAGAGCCCTTTGGTTGCATTTGTATTTCCAAATAAATACAAACATATGTCACCATTTTTTATTGATTTTGGACTTTCCTAGGAAGGAAACACTGTTAAATTATAATAAATGGTGTCAACTAAAACAAATAGTGCAAAACCCATTAAGAAAACATTTGTTGCAGAACTTGCTTTGATTTGTTGGCGTCAGTTGAAATCATGTCAAAATAATGTCTGTGGAAACCAAATAAAAATTTGTTTGCAAATTTGTCTGCAGCAAGCATTTCTAGAGCATAAAAATCCTTAAGAATCAATATGGTTTTATGCACTATGCAAATGTACTGAAAAGCGTTATGGCAAAAATTCCATTGCTGAATTATATGACAGTGTTAGTGAATTAATAAATAATAATAGATGATAAATAATATAGTGACTGAATTAGATAATACATTTATGAAGAAGTAAAGGGAGAAAAAGATTAAGGGGGATAGTCTTGGGAGAAGATCAATTTTCAGATAAGCTAAACTCACATTTTATATTCAGAAAATTAATGGAGTTTAGTCCTGCAACTCACAAAGTCCAGTTAAACTAAATTTCACTGCAGTTTTTAAAAAAGGAAAGGAGATGCAAAATGCCTAGTTCTGAATTGATAACCATTTAAGTTCTAATATTAGTCATTTATAATTTGCATAACTGTGTTTGCCTTCCAGGTAATTGGGAATTTAATTGCCATCAGAATAAAATTTGAGTCCTATTTCCTAATGATGTCAGTGCAATGTATCCCAATGTGCATTTTTGAGAGTCACTGTAATTAGAGGGGCTCCAGTATAAACACAAAAATTGTTTATCTTCCGTGTATCCTAGATCTGCTTCTCTTTGTTCTTTCCCTGCTTTCCAGGACATAGTTCTCAAAAAATACCTTGCCTATGGTGTTTATACTGCATCTACCCTTCTTGACCTCTCTGTTTCCTCCTCCCACTAAAATAGATCCATCCTGCTCTCCACCTCCTTCTAATTTCATTCCTGGTATGTCTACAGGACCTAATTTGATTAACTAGTTAATGTCTATAGCTCTTACCTCTCCCAGGTAGTTTAATGTTTGCAAAGAAAATAAAAGGCCAAAAAATGTGCAAATAATCAGGTTGAGTCTCAACTACTAATTATGCCCAGAATTTCATAAAAGAAAGGGCGCTTTAGTGCCCCAGGTCCCCCACTGCAATGATGGCAGAATAAAGGACAGTCCTTTTAA
>PVHY01009954.1:0-47912 GCA_004024945.1 Uropsilus gracilis
AGTGAAACCATTTGGTTTCTGTCCCTTTCTATCTGGCTCGTTTCTGCTAGAATGATTTCTTCTAGGTACATCCAGGTGTCTATAAATTCATCAAATTTGTCATTTTTAATTGATGAGTAATACTCCATTGTGTATATATACCACATCTTTTTCATCCACTCATCTGTTCTGGGGCATTTGGGTTGTTTCCATGTCCTTGTAATTATAAATAGTGCTGCAATAAACATCCAAGCACAGGTATCCTTTTGTACCCACAAAAAAAAAAAAAAAAAAAAAAAGAAAAGGAATAAATTATTTCTGTTTGTAGATAACATGATCGTATATATCAAAATCCTAAAGCACCCATACAAAACTGTTATAGCTAATAAATTTAGTGAAGTTTCAGGATATAAGATCAACATAAATTTATCAGTTGCATTTTGATACACTAGCGATGAAAAATAAAATACAAAGTAAACAAACTAATTCTACTTGCAATAAAATTTAAAAATATAAAATACTTACAAATAAATTTGCCAAGTTGGGGAAAAGCTTATACACTGAAAACCACATATCATTGTTAAAAGAAATTAAGAGGACCTAAATAAAGATTCCTGTGTTTAAGGATTGAAAGACTTACTATTGCTACACTCACTCCTGAAAGTGATTTACAGATTCATAAATTCAATGCAATCCCTATTAAAACACCACTGCTTTTTTTTTTTTGAGACTAGGTCTTGCTATGTTGCCCTGGGTAGTCCCAATCCCGCGGATTCAAGTGATCCTTGGCCTCAGCCTCCCAGTGCTGGGATTACAGGTGCATGCCACCACACCCAGCTTCAGTGCTCTTTTTTGCCGAAATGAAAAAGACCATCCTAAAATTCATATGGAGTTGCAAGGAACCCTTAATAATAAACAACTAAAAAATAAAGAATAAACTTGGAAAACCCATACTTCTAAATTTCAAAACTTACTATAAAGCTACAGTAATTAAGCTAT
The DNA here is from genome assembly GCA_004024945.1 of Uropsilus gracilis. Taxonomy (NCBI): domain Eukaryota; kingdom Metazoa; phylum Chordata; class Mammalia; order Eulipotyphla; family Talpidae; genus Uropsilus; species Uropsilus gracilis. The sequence continues at coordinate 979 of PVHY01009954.1, forward strand.
GTGGCATAAGGATAAATATGCAAATTGAAGGAACAGAAATAAACCCATCCATCCATGGTTAATTTGCTTTCAACAGGATGCCAAGACTATTCAATGGGGAAAGAAGAGTCTCTTCAACAAATGGTGGCAGGAGAAGTGAATATTCATGTATACAAGAATGAAGTGGGATCTTTACTACCTACCAAACATACAAATTAATACAAAATGGATAAATTATCTAAATTTGAGAACTAATTTAGCTCCCCCCCCAAAAGAACTAATTTAACTATGGTTTTGGCTATGTTTTTTTAGAAAAAAGTTAAATTTTTTATGACCTTGGATATGGAAGAGTTTTCTCAAACACTTAAAAACAACCAAAAAAAAAAAAAGATTCACATAAAAAATGTTTTGTGCCTCAAAAGACTATCAGCAAAGTGAAAACATAACACACAAAATAAAATACTTGCAAATCATATATCTTATAAGGTCTAACATTTAGAATATACAAAGAACTCTTACAACTCAACAACAAAATGAATCTAGCCCAGTTTAAAAAATGGTCAGAGAATTTAATAGACATCCACAGAAGACATACAAATAGTCAATGAGCAAGTACAACAATGTTCACCATTATTTCACTAATGAAATGCAAATCCAAACAATTGAGATACTTCTTTGTAACAACTAGAATAGTAGCAATGTTTTTAAAACAGGAAAATAATAGGTATTAGTAAGGACACAGAGAAAAGTGGAACCCTCATACCTTAGGTGGAAATGCAAAAATGGCAAAGCTGTTTTTGCAGACAGTCTAGCAGTTCCTAAATAAATTAAATATAGATTTGCCATATGCCACAGCAATTCCATTTCCCCATTGAAAACAGGTCTAGCAAACAAACACTTGCACACACAATGTTCATAACAGCTCCAGTCTCAACAGCCAAAAAGTGGAGTCAATCCAAATGTCTCAATAATGGATAAATGGACTTTTTTAAAAAGTGGTTGATTCAATCATTGGAATATTGTTGGGCCAGAAAAGGAGTGAGGTTCAGCACATGTTACAACACATATGAATCTTGGAAACATTATGTTAAGTAAGTCATGCGCAAAAGGCCATATGCACTGTATGATATCATTTATATGAAATGTCTAGATTTGGCAAACTCACAGGGACAAAAAGCAGATTAGTGGTTGCCACTAATTATTATTCATAAGTACCTAATAGCATAGGTACCTAAAGTCACCAAATAAAACATTAACAAATACAGTTCAAAAAAGAATAGGATATTCAAGCAGTATTTATTCTAGAACTGTAAGGATCAGTATTTTTAAAATTATTGTCATCAATGTCAAACTCATTCATTTACTTGCCAATCCTTTTTTCTTCTCTGAAATATTTTATTCTAATGGTATTTTATATCTTTGAGCATGTTTCAGAAACTTCTACTGTTTCATTGATTTATTTGTTCCTACACCAGTAGCCTGCTATTTTCATTTTAATTACTCTAGTTTTAGAATACATTTTAAAATCTGACAACCTGAGTTCCTCCTTTTTAAGCTTTTACCTTTAAAAATTTCTTTGGCTATTCTTAAATGTTTAATCTCCCAGATGAAATTCACAATCATTTGACCAAAATCCAAAAATACCTTGTTAATATTTTGATAGAAATTATACAAAATGTATATATTAATTTGAAAAAAGCTGTTTACTAAAACAGCAAGATCTCTATGACATCACCATCGTGAAGTATTTGCTACCTTTCTAGATGAGCAAAAAGGTTAGAACTCATATTTACCATGTGAGATGATGAAATAAAGAGTATTTAATAATTTAAGAATAGAAAACTAAAACTTAGAAGTGCTAGAAGAAAATATTTCTGAAACTGGGAAAACAGACATAGGGAAAAACACACTTGTGGTAGAACACATCAACATCCTTCTCTTACCAATGGACAGACCAGAGAGATAGAAAATAAAAAGGGATGTAATAGCCTTAAACAAAGAATTAGACAACAATGACCTAGTAATATTTTGGACACGAAACCCCCCAAAAGTTGAATACATATTCTTCTCAAATGCACATAAGAAATTCTCCAGGACTGACAATATATCAAATTATAAGAAAGTACTGAGACTGAAATTGTACCAAGTATCTTCTTTGGTCATAAAGTTATCAAGCTAGAACTCATCTGCAAAGATAACAGGGGATATCTCCAATAAATGAAGACAGGAAATATTTGTGATATTGGGAATGCAAAATCCCTTTCCAGGATTTGACAATAAGGCAGGTAACCTGAAGAAGTCTTTAGAATAAAAAACAGAACCAAACTCAAGTCAGGATAAATAAAAATGAACAATAGTTAAAAATTTGGAAAAATTTTGGCCTTGTAGAAAAAAAATTAAAATAATTAATGAAAAGAAATAGATCAAACAATTGACAGAGGAAAAGTACAATGGCCCATGCATATAAAAAAAATCATTCATTTTTTTCAATAACATGAATTCCAAGTTAAACAAAAAGAATATTTTAACTAAAAATTCCCAATATACTTCTTTTTAAACACTGCAACAAATTTTCAGAGCAAAATATATAGATTGGGAGTGTTCTTATAAAAAGAAATATTAAAATGTGCCAAAACTATTATAAATACAGTAACATTTAAATGCTACATTTAAAGTAGCATTTAAAGTAGCAGAAAATGGAAACTAATCTACATTTCAAAAGTAAAAATTTTGTGCAAAGAATATGATTACAAGTTGTAAAACTAATATGTGCAAATAGTTTTATTCAATTTTTTTTTAAGTAAAAAGGATTAAAGGGGAAGAAATTAACTATACTCATTTATAAAATACAGATAGGATACAAACAATATTACCAATATTCATATTGCACTGAGGCAAGATCATAGATGCTTCTAATATAGATGCTTTTCTCTTGGCTTCTCTAAATTTTATATAGCAAGCACATATTTCTCTTCTATAAAGAATATAATCATTTATGCATCATTTTCAATTTTTCAAAACAGGAAAAAATTTAAAAAATCATGACACTGCTATCATAGACACTATGAAATAGCAATTTTCAAAACTTTCTGGCATTATAATTGGTATGTAACTTCAGAACATCAATTATCATTATCAAAGGTTATAAAGCTCCATTTCCTTTGATCTTGTGAATCTATTCCAAAGACATAGTTCAAGACACTGAAAGTTATGCACATGAGAATGAAAATGTTCACCACTGTACTATTTTTATAAAGGTGAAGCATTATAAGTCAATTATAGTATCTTATAATAGGAAAGTGGTAAGATAAAACACCACATATCTACTAAACAACAATCTATATTTCTAGGAGGTTTATGATACTGAGAGAAAACCAAGACAAAAAGCTTTTTATAAACTATAAGAATTATGTTTATGTTTAAAAAATACTAGAAAGAAATACATAAAAATTAATGATGGCTGTTAGGATGGAGAATTACTCTTTATTTCTTCCTTTTTCCTGTCTTCCAAATGCTGTCACATTACTTTTAGTCTTAAATATATATGTACATATGAACATACATGGAAGATAAAATGAAGTAAAGTTAGGTGTCAAAATGGGAAATGCTGAAGAGGGAGGTTGTGAAGGGTCTGAAGTAAAACAGGAAGAATCCTGACTGGCTCAGTGGGGATGCTCAGAATGTGGGACTGGTGGTGACCCAGGCTTCTCATTGGGGGCAATAAGCTGATCGTGATGCCTTAACCTTATGTGAGGACACAGTTCACATGGCATTTCAATAAGAACCTATCTGAGGAAATGTCAGGGTCTCAGAGGCTGAACCTGTGTGTTCTGCATTCAGCCCTGTCTTCCCACATGTCTGCCACTGTGAGATGGTCGTATTGGAAGGAGGGGACTGAGGTGAGCTAGAATTCCTCGATAGCAACTGACTGGTTGCCCCTTGGTCAAGACTCTGACATGAGGTTTTTGGCTCAAATTGCTACAGACCCAACAGTGATGATTCTGTTTCAAGCTTAGTAAATCAAGCTATTTCATATGCTTGAATGCAAAAAGTACTCCCCTCCCCATGCCCTTGAAATGAAGGCATTAAAAATAATGCTCATTAAAGCCAACACAGACAGGATAATTAAAGGCAAAACTGTCTCAGCCTAAACACAGTTTCAGACTTGAAAGATTATATACTTCTCCTTAACCCACCCTATCTCTTTACTTACTACTTTTCCTAACATGAAACAGGGAAGCTTTTGTTGTCTGGTCTTAATAAGTTGATAAGGAGATTTTAACAGTACCCTCCTTCACAACTTTGAGATAAAAGCATTAGCACAGTGCTGTTAATCAAGTGATATGAACTGAACTTTGTACTGTATGCAGATGATACTTTCACTGGGATCAGTCTAGTAGTCATCAATGCACATAAAAGGACACCTATTATATGCCTGGAACCACAAAGACACTGTAAGATAATATAGACAATCAAGATTTGACTTCTATCAAAGGTGTCTGTCATACCTCAACAAATATAAGATACTCATTTCTCAGTCCCATAAGATTCACTCAGATTAAGAATCCTCCATTAACCCTGTGTTGAGTACTTGCTCTCAGTTAGGCACTGTTACTTCGTATCAAATGATTTTTGAGAACACACCATTTCTTAAAGTCAAAGTTAATTCTGATCACAGAATTAACTATTTTTACAGAATTAACTATTTAGGAAAGTATAGTATTTATTTTATTAAAGTCAAATTCTGCCAACATTGAACTTTAACTTCTACTATACTGATCTTGCTTTCAAAACAAGCTTTATTTTTTATTATAAAAAGAGTGGGATAAGCTTTAAATTTATTCAACTGTTTACATGTTAAGAATGGGTTTTTCAAAGATAGAATCGTCCCAGAGGAGAATCATTTAAAAAAAAAAAAACACAAAAAACTTAATTTCCAATTTTCTTGCTAATTAGTACAATTATTATCCATTTTACTATATAAATTTTTATATCAAAAAACTCTGATCTTTTCTATAATTGGTTACATAGAAACCTTAACAGGATCAGAAACAAAAAAAAAAAAAGAATTGAATAATAAGGTAATATGCAAAGCCAATACAGAAATCAACAGCTTTCCTATATAATGGGTTCTGATTCTATTCTATTTAATTCTATCCTACTCTATTCTAAAATACAAGACACTCAGAAGTAAATTTCATAAGATATTTATAATATTTGTATTTTAAAAAGCTTAGATTTTCTAAGAGATGCCAAAGAAGATTTGGGCCACTGGAGAAGAATGCCATGTTTTTGGGCAGAAAAACTCAACAGCATACAGATATTGATCACCCCTATATTAATCTACAAACTCAACACCTTTCACACACACACACACACACACATACCAATAGGATGCTTCCTTTGAAGTAGGTAAACATTCTAACTCTATAGAAAGTTAAACACGAGAGATTAATCAGGAAAATTTTAAAAAGAACAAAATAATAGTCCTATAATAAATATTAAAACATATAAAGTCATGGTCAATAAGTGTGGCATTGAAACAATGGAAAGATCAATGAAACAAAATAAAAAGTCCAAAAAAGTAAATGAAACTCCGTACAAGACTTTTTGATAAAGGTGATATTCTCAAATCAATGTGAAAAAGATGGTGCATGCCACTAAGAGTTGGAAAAACTGGATATCCATTTGGGGAAAAAAGCTGAATTCATGTCCATACTTAACCTAAGATAAAGTCTGAATAAATCAAATAAAAATTTAAAGGTAAGCATGAGATCATAAAATGGGAAAGTACATTGTCTTTCTAACCCAATAGTCATAAGAGAAAAAATTGATAAAATGAATTACATAGAAACAAAGAATATTTATATATCTAAAAATTATCATAAGTAAAATCAAAAGATGAATGATACACAGGGAAGAAATATATTCTATTTATTTTCAAAAAGGCTTACTTCTCTCATACACAAAGAGCTCTATGAAGTGCTAGGAAAAAGTCCAACAGACTAATAGAAACAAAAGCTACAATAAAACAATTTATAGAGAAGGAAAGGCTGTCCAACCCACTCATAACAGTTTAATTCAGAAACTAAAACTTCCCTTAAGTATTATTTTTTAACACTCCAGAACAGCCTTGAAGAACGCCTGCTAACACACTGAAGTGAGGGCAAAGCAAGAGGCCACCCCACCCAGGTCTGGTAATGGCATGTGTCAGCACCCACTAGGTCAGCAGTACAGGCATGCTCTGACCCACCACTTCCACGAGGAATTGATCAGATGAATGGGTGCATGGCAGTGCTGTTAGGGGAGTCACACATACAAATCTACTCTTTCACTGAGCAGACATCATGCTGGAGGACTTCTAGATACCCATCCCCATGTTGAAGATACCAGATGTCCAACACAGCTGTGGGCCTCAGGAATCTTTATTTTTCAGATGTTCTAAGTTTTAACCTTCAGTAAGAAATAAGCACTCAGTAGTCACATATGTAGCATATGTAGAAAGGTGAAAACACCACTTCCTTGGAGTGGTGTGCTTACTATGGTTAATTCTATTTCCTATTCTATTCTATTTCATTTCATTTTGTTTTTAAAAAATTCTAGTTATGGTATATAAGAAGATTGCTTTACCACCCATTTACCTGCTTTTAAGAGCACTGCCCTCATGGGAGAGATCGATGTGCACTATTTTGTTTCACTTCTCAAATATTGTGTTGTTTTACAAATTGAAGGTTGTGACAACCCTGCATTGCTAAGTCTGTTGGAGCCATTTTTCCAATAGCATGTGCTTATTTCACAGCTGCATCATCAATTACTATCTACTTCATTTAATTAGATTACTGTAATTAATATGCACATAAAGTTTTTAGATATACTACTATTGCACACTTAATAGATTATGGTACAATGTCAATATAGCATTTATATGCACTAGTGATAGGGTATGCCCCCCCCCTCCTGTTTAAGATTGCAGATTTCAAGGACAGGTATGCTAAAATGTGAGAAAGACCTTAGATGGAATTTCCCTTCAGGGAGATGCAGGGGGAGAAAGAAGTGAAATGGTCAAGGTGAAACAGGTTTCCTGGAAGGCGGGAAATCAGGATATATAAAGGGTGTGGAAACAAAGAGAAGGATTCGATTCAGGATTCAATTCAGATTCGAATATGGAGACTGGATAGAGAGAGAGGTTCAATGGAGGAGAGATGGGAATCGGCCATCTTGTAAAGATGTGAGCCATGTGAGCTTGGCCATGTGGCCACCGAGGGCCTGCAACCCTTGGCTGACCCAGACTGGCAGCATGTGTGTTGAATGCAGTTAAGGAGTTTGCAGATTTGAACTCCGTGTTGGAGTTTGTTTTGCTGAGCTTGATTTGTGTCTGAAAGAGGCCGTGCAAAAGTTAGGCCTGAGAAGAAAGTGAACTTTGCTGGTCTGGCACCAATGGAGTTCCTGCTACCTGAAGGTGACAAGGAGAAGACAGCGTGGAAGACAAGGAGGAGCAGTCAAAGGAACATGTCTTCAAGCATCTGGAGATGGACTCTGTCTGGACATTGGTGAGATGATCAGGACTGAGAGGCTGAGGATATTTGGGCAATCTGGGAAAGGACTTTGGACAATGCTGAGAAAGGTTTTGGACAATGTTGAAGTATTCTGAGTCTTACATGTCTCTTTTGTAGTAATTAGAAAGTCACTTTGTTAGAAATAAATTAGTCTGCACTGATAGTCTTGCATTGGTTTGGTATTTTGGTTGAGAAGGCTGGGGATGGTGGTAAGAACCCACGAGTGGAAAGTTTAAACTGTTTTAAAGTTTTTCTTTTTAGGTCTGAAAGAGGGAAAGAAAGCAGAGAGAAGCTGGTAGCTGATGTTTGCATATCAATGGTAAAGGTGATCAGTGAAAATGCTAATGAAGAGTGTGTAGCCTGCTTTGGAGAGAGAAGCAGGCAGATAGGTGTAAAAAGTTAAAGTCAGAAAGTCTTCTTTTTACCCTGTTTCACTAGGATAAAAAATATTGTCTCACTTTATTGTGATATTTACTGTACTATAATTGTCTGGAGCTGAACCCCAATATTTCCAAGAAGTACCTGTATGCCAGTACTTGCATGTATGGGAAATGAAGGATACATAAAATTATTCTAAGGTATTGTTCATGGGTAGGAGACTGGTTAAAGAACCCAAGACACATACACACAAAAGAATACTATACATTGAGAAAAAGGACTGAGGAAATTTCTTTTAGCAACCATTAGGAAAAGATCTCGATTAGATATTACTAAGAGAAAGAAAGATGCAGAGTAGAACGTTTGCATGTTTTTTAAAAAGTGGGGAAAAGAGGTATACAAATGTATATTTATATCTATAAAAATAGATATACTTATATATCTATATAGATATATATTTATATCTATATAAATAGATATATATGTTCAATGGGAAAGATAATGGAACATCTGGAAAACATTACACACAGTATACCTCCATTTTTCAACCAAGTGAATGGATTACAATTAAAAAATTTTTGTCAAAAAAAAATTTTTGTCATTAAAGAAAAACACCTGTTTAAGTATTTTTGTTTTTTTCTCATTGAACTACTCACCAGTTGTTGTCCTTCCTGTGCAGATGGATTTGAAATTTTGTTTGATTCTCACTGTTAATTGCGCTTACTCATTCCCAAACACCCAAGATTCAGATGGACATGAAATACACACCTTAAATTAAGCTACAAAAAAGGATTTTATAAAAAAAACATGCATATATTAAAAAGTTTAAACATTCACAGAATTCCCCATCACAGAACTTTAAATATTCTTTAGATGAGTACTTGACATATATTTATATGGGGCCAGTTCATTTGTTCAAACAACTAACTCACCATAAAAAAAGATGAAGGCAAAGAGTATAGTGATATTGATAGTTGTTATTCCCATTTTGCAGTTCATGAAACTGAAGTTCAATAAAGAGAAAGGACTTGCCCTCAGGCCCTTGCTTTTTTTCTAGTTTCTTCAGAAGTAGATAAACTAGCTTTCTTTACTAGTTGAGAGTAGTCAGACAAATTGAGGTGTCTGTTTCACTTTTCACCATGATTCCATTCTGACTCGCAAAGCCTTCTCTATGCCATGCCTATGCTGGCCTCAAGATATTAAAATAAAAGAAAAAGAACCCCCAATCTTCCAGAAACCTCAGTTTAGGGGCAGGGATATAGGTAACCTCGCCAGGTAATTATACAATGCAACATTGCCATTTCATAGAGCTCAAATGTAACACTCAGAATAGAAAGACATCTTTGCCTTTGAAAACCCACTTTCCCTGTTTATACAGTGGAGACTGACAATCATCACACACAAACACAACATTTGGTAGTTAAGTAGCAGCCCTGAAAAGTGATCACAGATGAAGCAAAAAGAACTTTAAATAAAAAATGTACACCCATTCCCCCATCAGTGGCTCCACTGCAACCTCCCTACATCCTCTTACCCCATCCTATGTCTAATACAAGGTTAACAAATTCAGGCAATGTTTGAGACATCTGTTAACATGAAATTTTAAAAATTTCATTATGGTACTTCATTTAAACCAGTTTCTAAATTTAACAGCCTATAAAAAGCATCTCAGATCAAAAGTGAACAAATGGCCACCTTTCTTACGGTTATCAAATACACTAATTACCTCAGCCTGTAAGCCTGAGTTCTGTCGGTCAAAACATGTTCAGAAAGCAGGACAAACAGGTAGCGGCATACCTTGCTCAACTGGGGACAGTCCCTTCTCCTCAGCCAGAAGTCTACAGTCTTTGGGTCAGGACTTAATGTCTGAGGCCTTGGTTTCCTTGTCTGTAAAATGAGTTTAAGAAAAACCCTCCGCAGAACTATGAGGCTCAGATGAACAAACCTGCTAAGGATCAAGGAACCTAGCTCCCAGGGAGGGACTCCAAGAGGGCATTCCCATTCTCCTTCCCAATTCATGTGATAATTATATGCCTCTGGACACAACACAACACAGTCTCCAAACTGTGAAGAAAGGAGACTTACCAGAATGGGTGAAAAGTCTGGTTCACAGGAACTTTTGGCAATCTTTAGGAGCATCATTGTCTCCTAAGATTGCCACATATAATAAGATACTTCAGCAGGGTGTGGTGATGCGTGCCTGTAATCCAAGTGCTGGGAGGTTGGGGCTATGGATCACTTGAGTTCATGGGTTGGAGACTACCCTGGGCAACATAGCGAGACCTAGTCTCAAAACAAACAAACAAACAAGACAAACAAAAAAAACTAAACTAAAACTTCAAACTGGTGACATCAAACAGAAATTCACAGTTCTGGAGGCTAGAAGCAAGCAGTTAAGGGAATAACTGGGCTGTGCTCTCTCTGGGTAGAATCCTTTCTTGTTCCTTCCTAGCTTTTGAGGGTGGGTGAGCAATCCCCGGCTTGCAGCTGCATGACTTCATTCTCTGTCTCTGTCATCACATGGCCTTCTCCCTATGTCCCTATCTTCACATTTCTTCTTCACATTACATCTTCTTCTAAAAATAGCAGTCACTAGTTTAAGGGCCCATACAACTCCAATATGACCTAATTAGATAGGCAATGATTCTGTTTCTGAATAAGGTTAAATTCTGAATTATTGGGGATGGAACGTTAAGCAATATTTTGGGGATATGGAATTTAACCTATAACCATCAAGCAATTCTTTACTGCATTCCCCAGTGTGAGGGTGAATAATGAGACCAAGCACTCACATGAGACCTTTTCTGCTTTGAGTGACCATGGGGAGATTAGACACTGGCACAGAGTGAGTGTAGAAAGGGTTAGGCTGTGTCCAGGGCAAGTTGCTCACCAATGTGAGTCTCACTCAGTTCCTCCCATATAAGAGAAAAGTAATATACCTAACCACTTGGATAAACACCAACATGTACACCTGCATAGAGCACAGAGTACATTTTTTTATAAAGTTACAGAAACACAGAACCTTAGAGCCAATAATTATGGCACTACTGAAAAGTACAACCACTTACCCAATTGATCAAAGGGGAGATTCAGAGAGGTCCTAAATTCTGTTTTGCTCCTTTCCCTTTACCTAAGCAAGACCTCATCTCCCTTTGTTATCTCTTTAACATATGTCAGACCCCAGCATATTCCTCCTGGACTTCTCTAGCATGTACCACATGGCTGTCAGATCAGAGGAACAGGGAAACAGGAACCCTAACACATCATCCCCTGTCCAGAACTTGCCTCTGCTCAGCACAACCTCCCGGCAGGAGAAAGTCAAAACTCCATTTAAAGCCACTCCAATCAGCCAGGCACGGTGGCTTGTGCCTGTAAGCTTCAGCCTATGAAGCAGCCGGGGCTAGGGATCGCAGTTCGAGTCCCGCCTGGGGCCTGTAGTGAGACCTAGTTCCAAAATAAATAGCTGGGCATGGTGGTGTGTGCCTGTAATCCCAGCTACCTGGGAAGCTGAGGCTGGGGATTGCTTGAGTCTGTGGTACCCCGGGCAACGAGAGCCTGCGGTTCCACGGGCAAAAATAGTGAGACCTAGTCTCAAAAAATAAAAAATAAAAAAAATAAAGCCACTCCAATAAATAGATCATTCAGATGGCTTAACTTGACAGAGCACTTCTCATGTATATTTAGAAGAATAAAGAGACAAGAATAGCTAAGACATTTTGGAGAAAGAAAAATAACAAGAAGTGATTTGGATTGTTAACTGCTATTATATAACCACACAAATTAAAACAAATTGACACCAATGCAAATTTTAAATAAAAGACACTAACATACAAAATAATTTCATGCATAATACAGGAGAAAATAAGATTGATTAGCACATAGGATTGGGATAACTAGTTACTTGGGAGTTCCTCAAATCAGAACTCTCACACTGTATACCATAATACTCTACAGGTTAAAGAAAAAGAAGAGCTAAGTGTAAAAATAAATGAAGATACTTATATTTTCCCTAGGCTTTTATAATTCTACAGAAAACATATCTCCCTTTTGCAGTAAAAGGAAATAAAAAACAAAGGTGGAAAAATTAATGAAGCCACATGTAAACCACATGATATTCTATATAAAGGAAAGAGAGGTAAACAATTAATGGAAGCAGGTTGAACTGGACTTTTAAAGCACAAAACTAACGAAAGAAGGAAACAGTTCAATAAATTTGATGAGTCTAAATTTTTCTAATTATTGTACCTAAAAACCCACTAAAAACTGAAAGACAAAGTGAGAATAACATTGGGAGCTAACATAACAAAAATTATTGCTCTTAAAATATTAAAAATACCTTGCAGATCAGAAATAAAACACTAAAATGTCATGATTTCTCACCCCAAAATCAGATCAAAGCAAGAAAAGCAACTGTCTGGTAAAGATATGTCTGAAAAATTAGTTTAAAAAACTCACAGAAGTAAAGCTGAAACCAGAATCTCCTGTGTCACAAGTCACCAGGAGATGCGACTCTTTCCCACAGTCTAAGCAGTGGGATGTGCAGCTCTGCTGCTCCATAGACCACTCTAAAAGCTGAAGCAGCAGCAGCAGCAATTCCTGCCCAAATTGGAGCATGTTGCCTGTGGGCAGCCCTTCCCCCATACTAGCTGGGATTGACCATGGGCATGTTCTTGGGGATCTGGCAGCTGGCACTAGAAGTAACCAAAAGCAAGTAGCCCCATGGGGCTCAGGCTGCCAGGAGAGGTCAGCAGTAGTGATAAATGGTAGTGGTGCCTGCCACAATACCCCAAACATACAGACCTACAGGGCTAGCTTGCCTTGTGTTAGAGCAAGCTCCAACAGAGTCAGTAACGCTAAGCTCAGATCTGCTTCAGGGCTTCAGGGAGAAGCACTGGGCCCCAATGGACAGCTCCAGTCCTGTGGTTCCTGGAAAGAACAGGCATTGGAGAGGCCTTTAGAGTCCTGGGAAAACACAGTGGGTTCCCAGCAGAGCCCAACTTGCAGCAGCAGGTTGTGTTCCAATCCCTACTCCCCTTTGTTGCATTACTGCACACAGCACAGTTAAAGGGGCACTGGGTGCAGAGGTCAGTTCCAGCTCATGAGCCTGCCCTGAGGGCAGGTCTGTGTGGGCACCAAGTTTTCCTTTTTTATATCCGGTACCTGAATTATAAAATGCAACAATCTGATGCAAACTAAATGGACCAATCAGGTTCAAGATCAGTTCTTTGTTAATTATTTGGGTCAGAAAGAAATAAGAACAACGTGATTGGTGTTAAATAGTCAAGTTGCTTCGGATTGAAAGCTGTCCAAATCAGCCTTGAGAGGGAATATGAGTCAGAGCAAGAGTCAGCTTGCAGCATTCTGTTTCTGGCCTCACAAGAAAGAAGACGGATCAGCACCTAACCTCTGAAGAAAGAAGCAGTAGCTAACATCTGTTCTCCAAAGAAGAAAAGCCAGAGACATTTACAGAGACCCAACCACTGTACCTGCCTATGGTCTCATCTCTGACATCACCTGAAAGGAACATCATGGGCCTCAGCCTGGGGCTCAAAAAGTTGTTGCACTACTGGTTCAGTTTGTAAGGTATACAAGAGCTTACAAAGAGCTACTAACATTGGTGTGTCTGACACCACTTCTTAGGGACCAGTCGTGACCAGCACTACTGGCCAATGCTGTCCACATTGACAAATGACTGACAGTTGGCATGAGTCACATCTGAGAGCTGTCAACCACTTTTTATTGCCGAGCACTGCTTCCCAGTGCTGTTGTCTCTGTTGTCGTCAAGTTCAGCATCCAATGCCATCTTTATACTACTCCTGTGAGCTGCTATGGTGTCACCTCAGTGGCCTCACCTGTGAGCACCTCCAGCTACCACCTGAGTTGGATCCTGGCACATTGCTTGCCAGTGTGCCATTACCTCCAGGCCTTCATTGATGGGACAATGCCTTTTTGAATGAACAATTTTGTTTGGGACTTTTGGACACTGTGGACACCATCTGGTGAGAGAGCCAGCTACTTGTAGCCCTAGAAAATCTTGTTTCCTGTTTGTTAGATAAACCCCATTGTTGTCATTCCCTGAGCCTGAGCAGTCCTGCAAGTGTGTGCATTAGTAGGAATCTACACAGTGACCTGTCCTCTACCACGGTACTCTCCTTTTACCCTGTCATATAATATTGCTACGGCACAATTTCAAAGCCACACGGTACCCTTTTTTGAGTCTGGTAACTGGCAACATTAATTATTACTACTGGTTACACCAACTCAATATGTCATTAGGATCTTTGGGAAAAAGGAATTCAATGGTGGGGGAGACATAATCATGATCTCTCCTGTCCGCTCTTCCCCGACTCCCTGCTTCTACTTTATGACATTCAGTTTTTTTCTTTACTGTATTTAGTTTAATCCAACATATCAAAAATATCTTTAAGTATTTCAGCTAATAAATAAGAAAGAATAACAGAATTAGAATATCATCATTTTCCAAATCCCTAATAAAATAATGGAGCTGAGCATGATCATAAGCAGCATTTAGTACGACAAAAAAAGTTATATCACCCATGCTTCCTTATGGGCATACAAACATACACTTATTAAGAATTCTTACCCTTCCTCCCCCAAAACCAAACCTGAATCTCATCAAGCCTCTAGATCTACCCACCAATTTACAAGAAATTCTGAGGCAGAGGAACATATCAAATAACACTACAAGAATACAAGTTTTAAAACATGGGTGCAGGACAAATGACCAGTTTCTTTTTTTTTAAATTTATTTATATATAAATTTCACAACATTGTAATCTCAAGAATTTGCCCCCCACCCTTCCCTCCCTTCCCCCCCCCTTTCCCTCCTGCTCATAGTTGTGCGCTTCATTTTGGTGCTTAGCTTGTTTTGACTTTCCTCAAGGCTTTTGTTTATTTTTTTCGCTATATCCCATATATTAGTGAAACCATTTGGTTTCTGCCTTTTTCTTTATGGCTTGTTTCTGCTAATATGATTTCTTCTAAATACATCCATGTTATGAAATCGTCAAATTTGTCATTTTTAATTGACGAGTAATATTCCATCGTGTATATATACCACATTTTTTTCATCCAGTCATCCGTTTGGGGGCATTTAGGTTGTTTCCATGACCTTGCAATTATAAATTGTGCTGCAGTAAACATCCAGGCACAGGTGTCCTTTTGTACCCACATTGAGGTCTCTTTTGGGTAGATTCCCAAAAGAGCAATTGCTGGGTCAAATGGTAGTTCCATTTTCATTAGCTTGAGGGTCCACCACACCCCTTTCCATAATGATTGAACTAGTTTACATTCCCACCAGCAGTGTAGTAGTGTTCCTTTCTCTCCACATCCTCTCCAGCAATTTGTGTTGCCTGTTCTTTGGATGTGGGCCATTCTTACTGGTGTAAGGTGGTATCTCGTTGTGGTTTTGATTTGCATTTCCCTTATTACTAGCGATGTTGAGCAATTTTTCATGTGCCTGTTGGCCATTTGTATTTCCTCTTTGGAGAAGTGTCTTTTTAGTTCTTCTCCCCATTTTTTGATTGGGCTTTTTGTTTTGCTTTTGTTTAGTTGTGTGGGTTCCTTGTGGATCTTCATTATTAAACCCTTATCACTCTTGTGGAGGGCAAAGATTTTTTCCCATTCGGTTGGGCATCTTTTAGTTTTTTCTGTTGTCTCTTTTGCTGTACAGAAGCTTTTCAGTTTGATGTAGTCCCATCTGTTTATGTTTTCCTTCATTTTTTTTGCCATCTGTAGATGTTTCCAGAAAGGGATTTCTGAACTGTAGTTCAAATAACCAGTTTCTTCAATAAATAAATGTCATGGAAAATCAAATAGAAGGAGATAGACTATATCCAGATATCAAACTTAACAGAGCAACAACCTTTCACAAAACATGAACCTTATTAGAATCCTGACTCAAACTATTAAAAAATTACAAAACAATTAGGGAAACTTGAATGCCAGTTAGATATTTAACTGATACTAAATATTTGTTAGTGTTAAAACATTTCCTCTTTAATAGACTGTTGATTATGCTTAGTTAAAATACCACTGATCTTTAAATACTGAACAATAACAAAATGACATGTCGGTAACTTGCTTCCACTAAATCAGGTTAGTAGGTAGAAGTCTGGATGATAAAAGATTGGTTATGATTTGATAATTATTAAGACAGGTGACTGATAATGGGGATTCTGTAAAATGCCTGAAATTTTCCATCATGAAAGATTTAACACACTAACAGTTTTTCATAACAATCTAATAATGAGAAATGCTCAAGATATGACAATGGTCGAAGAACTATTAAAACAAATACATATTTAATACTCATCTTGTTATGTACATATCAAGAATTTTAAGCCCAAAAGAAGAAAAAAGTTAACATATTGCTATTATTAGCTTTTGAACTTGTCATGGAAAGCCAACTTGTTATATTCATAGTGTGTTTATTTCTGCTTTGGTCTAATCACTTTCAACAGTCTCTGAAATTGTTCTATCAATCCAGAGTTTTAGTCTCTGCAAAGAATCCTTAGACTTCATTAAATAAACAATGGATGGTAGACCAAATGCACAAGTAACTGTCTCAGGCCAAGACGACTATGCAGAACCCACAACTCTTTACCCGAGGGGGCGTAACCAAGCAGAAAAAAACTCTTCTGCAAAGATGAATATATTATAGGCTGTCCTGTTAAGGGAAAATTGGCTCCTGCCAAGGGGGGACCCCAGCCCTCAAGGGCAGAATAGTGCCAGACAATTGCCCATGACCATTAGCCGTGACAGGTATGGTGGTTATGCCAATGCACACAAAACCACGAAGGAAAGTTCTGTCAAGTGGGAAAAAAATAACAAAACATAAAATAGTCCTAATAACCTGCTAATCCATCTCAAGTAAGGAACAAAATTTGGGTTATCAGAAGAGGCTGTATGAGGTTAAAGATGTTTGCTGGGAGTGGCCACACTCTTCCATTTAATGTTCAGTTTTAAGATACAAATTGTTGAGAAAGGCTTACTTTCCAAAACATTTTGCTATCTGGTCTGACAAATATCTACCCCTCAACCTAACTACTTTATGTCCCACTGGAACTGGACATACCTACAGAATCTGTTTTATTTCTTTGGCTTGCCTTGTGCCTGCCCCATTAGAGAAAAATGTACATTTTTTGTCCTTCGTGATTTACAAAAGGTTATACCTATTTGACAAGTCATTAGGCTCTGTGGGGAAAAGGAGTTCAATGGTATGGGAGACAAATAACCATGATCTCTCCTGCCTCCCACTCTGGCCCCCTGTTTCCATTTTATGACACTCAAGTTTCTTTCCTTTTTTTAATACTGCATTTATTCCAACATATCAAAAATATCATTTCAACAAGTAGCCAATATAAAATAATTAATCTGTTAACTTCCTTTTCTTCATTAAGTTCTGAAGATGACATTCAAGTTTGGGGGGATTGTGGATGGGGAGTCTTGGTTCATACCAGCAAAAAGAAAAAAGAAAAAGCTGTCTCTATTTGTTTTTAACTTAAGGAAATAAAGAGGAGAAATTCCCATGGGAAAATCTAGAAGGAACCACCTTGAAGTGAGGCTGGAGAGCAGAAATAAACCACTTCATGGTTTTGGCAGCAGGACCAGGTACCTTCTGTGTGATTGTGAGAGATGGGAACTGGCTGAAGCCCAGAAGCTGAATTCCTGGTGTGGCCTCACCCTACTTGAGAGGGTTAATGGGCCTGACCTTAATGCCAGAAGGGCTCTCTGGAATTGCAGTTCATGTATCTCAGGGGGTGGCTCTGGACCTCAGGCCAGACCTCCTTCTGTCAGTTCTCCTGAATGTACCCTCCTGAGTGTACCGTCTGTTTTCACCACCAGGGACCGCAGTGGCAAAGCTGGCCCATCATACTGGAGATTATTATTGAGGGGCAGCAGCAGCCAAGGGACCACCACAACCTTGTGCCTGCTTAATTTCCCAAACTGGGCTTGAGTAGGCACTGGGCCTGGTTAGCCACAGGGGACTCCACCCAGAAATGGACTGCTGGTGACATGGTGAACAGGCAGTACCCTCTGAAGGTAGCCAATCTTTAATAATTGGACAACTGTGGGAATGCCTTTGAGCATTTTAAAGTTTCTCTATTTGGGAGAGACCAGAGTAGCCAACATACAACTGTTTATACAACTAAAGTGCCACATCCAGAAGTTCCTTCAAGTTCTATTACCCAAGCAAATTCCCTCATCTCTTCAGGCCTTAGTTTCTTCTTCTGGAACAGAATGAAAATAAGTGAATGCATGGGGAGTTTGTGAGAGGACATGAATTCACTGGCATGAGGCAGGTTAGAGAGCACACATAGTGAATTCCCCCAGAGTTCCCATTCAAGGGACCAGATACCATGCTACAAATTTGGCTTAACACTTTGTGACACAGCTCTGCATGGCATTCTAGGCCCTGAGCACAGCTCCTGGCACACAGCAGGAACTTGCTCAATATTTTGGAAGGGAGGAAGGAAGTATGACAAAAGCAACCATGTAGTCAACATTTACTCTGTGCTATGCATGGTAAACATTTCCTCATAATTCAACTCTTGTTTTATTACCACCATTTCACAGATGGTATTGAGTCTCCCAGAGGTTAAGTCAAAGAGTTTTGGTTTGTTTTTTTTTTTCCCTCTAGCAGTCAGGCCCAATCCCAATGCAGCTTTTAAACAAAAGCAGCTGAGGCATTTACCCTGGTCAGTAATGAAAATTCAACATTCTCCTGTCATTGATATAACTTATAGAGAGTTTTTCATATTGATTCTTTTTATCTTTTCATTTGAGGCTAAGATAAACCTGTATGCATTTAACTTATTTCATTCATTTAGAGAAATAAAGAACAAAAGAGAAGAATCTGTATTAAATCAGGCACAATAAGAGGAAACATTTTTAACAAAATATTATGTTAAGAGCTTCAAGTTTCTATGAATCACCCCCATTGAGCTCTGAAATCCTTAAATTACTATTGTTGTGCTATTCAATATTCCCCATCCATAATGGCTGATGAAAATGCAAAGCCAGGCCAAACACAAAGTTGGAAAATTTTTAAACTTAATTTTGAATTTGCATTACTGAAACAACAAAAACCAAAAAAAAAAAAAAAATCAAAACCTTCCAGGAATTAACAAATTTGACTACAAATTACAAGTTGGATTCTTTCAACAATTAAATGCTTGTGTAAAGACAGTATTTCCCAAATCAAATTTCCCAGATTTCTCATTAACAAATGGCCCCATGGTTCCCACTTCAGAACTAGAGCCAAAATGGAAATTGGTGTGAAAATTAGTGAACATTTATGAAGAGCAGACGACTGCAGGAAAAGGGGAGAAACAAATGGGAAGGCGCATTTGCTATTTATTTGGAATAATTAGCAAAGCAAAACCAGCTGAAGGCTGGCACCATGTACCTTGCCCAAACATGAAGGACTAAATGTTCAAAGGGCCCAAGTAAGTAGATGGTTAGGTACAATTTCATGCCTCACTGCACAGTTAAATAAAGGGAAATAGTTTTTAAGTGTAATTGAATTTTAGCGGCCCTGACAGGCCATTTTGCTCTGAGATTCCAATCAGGCTGAAAGTCACACACCTTTTAGCCATAATAAGGATTTTTTATATCAGACTAGGTAACATGTAAAAGAATGATTTCCTTCTGCTATCATGAAAGAATAAACACACATTCTGAATTTTTAGTGTTTGTGCAAACCCTGCTTTTAACACATCATCTGTGTTAGATGAGTTAACTTTCTCAGAAGGTGCAAGACATCTCTGTGGGTATGGTCTTCTTTACCTGAGTTGATGCTGTGAGGCTGAGTAAAATGGTTATTGAGTCTGGAAAGTGGCAGAAGGAAAAGAAGGGCAGAAAGGGGCGGGGGGGTGTGTGTGCGCGCGCGCATGTGTGTGTGTGTGAGAGAGAGAGAGAGAGAGAGAGAGAGAGTAATACACACCGAGTCCTGACTATGTGCTGGTAGTGCTGCTCTGGGTGCCATGGAAACACGCCCCAAAACAAGGCCCTCCCTGGGGTGAGCACTGTTAGGATCCCTGCCTTACAAATAAGGAAACTGAGGTTGGAGTTTCTTTAACTCCCAAAAGCCCCACCACTAAGAGAGGAGTGGGTGAGCTCTGTAAGCAGCTCTCCTAGGGAAGCTTTCCAAGCATGTAGAGCTACCCCCGCTCCCTGGCCCTTCTATTATATAAACACAGGGGGTTCTGGTTGGAAACAGACATTTAGTTTATAAACAAGGAAGAGCTCAAACATCTGGTCCTTGCTTTGCAGCTGTGGACACTGAGCAGGTATGGGTCTTGGGGGCCACAGGGACTAAATACAGGAGGCCTCTTCTTCCTCCTCTAGGGAAACCAGCCTGGTCACAGAATGCTCAGGGAGAGGAGCTGAGTGTCTCTTGTTCCAACAACCGGTATGGCAAGGATGCAGGTGAGGGCACTAGTCGCAAGGCCACTATCTATGATGTGAACTAGAAAACTATGTTCAAGTACACACAACCCAATTTTGCTGTGATAACATTTAAAAAAAAAAAAACGAACCATATTAACCATTTTAAGTATACAGTTCAGTGGCATCAAGTACATTTCTGCTGTTGTGCTACCACCACCCCAGCCACCAGGGCCAGAACTTTCTCATCTTCCCAAACTGAAACTCTGTATCTATTAAACACCACTTTCCACACCCACCCCCACCCCACCTAGTCCCAGGGGACCACCAAAGAAACTACTTTGTCTCTATGTATCTGACAATGCCAGGCACCTCTTAAAAGTGGGATCCTAAGGACTGTTTGTGGCTGACTTGTTTCACCCGTAATACCTCAGGCTCATCCGCGACGGAACATGTGTCAAAATTTCCTTCTTTTTAAGGATAAGTAATATTCCATGGGATGTATCTGTACATCCGTGATGGGCACTTGGGTTGCTTCCTCCTTTATATACTGGTGACAAGTACGTGTCTCCTCCCAGCTGGGTAAAGCAAGTCCTCGAAGCAAAGACTGGACTCTAGCTCAGTTCTGACTCTGGAAATGCAGGGATGCCAGCTACAGCTTCTCATTTGCTAACGAACAGGGAAAGTGGTATCCCTATATTTTTAAATGGTTAATTCAAATGTTTTTAAACATTGTGTCAGTCAAACGAAACTGACCCAGAGTTGGGTTTGGCCTAAGATCTCCAGGGTGACTGGCACCTTTTAACAACTTCATGCAGCAGGGTTTTGCAGTCAGTGAACCACAGCTCAAGAGAGATGGGGCTATACTTGAGCAGCCAAGTCTTTGGCTCTAACCTCACCTTCCTTCAGAATACAAATATGTGTATCACTTTTACATGGTATAATAAGTGCTATCAGAGATGACACGCTGCATGACACATGTCACAAAGGATAACACAGGCCATGCACTGAACACATTATTGGTACCATGAATTAAAAAGTAGCTCTGAGTCTAAAAGGAATTACCTAGCTTTAAAAAGCATATCCTAAGCCCCAAGTCTTATTATGACGTACTCCTGACCTCCCAGTGACAAATGAAAACAGCACCTCCACCTTCACCACCCCATACCATGAACCCTTTGAGAGACTAGACTGGTCTTCCAGTTGTTCAATAAGACTCTGACAGGTGGTGAGCTTCCAAAACTCGGGTTCAGGAATCCTGCAGTGAACTCTGGGGCTTACAGGATCCTGGTCCTGGGACCATCAAACTCTCATTAACCCTTAGGGTTCAGAGACCAGAAATTCTTTAGCAAGACCTCACTCCCCAAATCTTGAGAAGCTGGGCTCTGCCCAAGGCAAGAAAGGGTTAAATAATGCATCTGTTTTCTCTGTCAGAGGGCCAGAGACTCAGGCAGGTTAAAAGCATTCTTCACACAGTCACAGATAACCCCTGACAGGGACCTGGGAACAGGACTGCTGTTCATTGTAGCCATGCTGGGCACCAGTGCTGACAGGATTCACCTGAGGGCAGAAGATGAGGCCTTGGCCAGCCGGGGTGTGCTTTCTGGGTCCTTTTGGCATATTCAAGTATGTTCTAAGCTCCGTGGTATTGGCAATGAACAGAATTGTAACAGCCCGGCCCTCATGGAGTTCACATTCTAGTTGGATGAGAGGGCAAGGTGATACCACTAAATAGTAAACAGGTAAGTTACCTAGTACCTTAGGCAACAAGAAGTGCTTGTGAGGAACTTGGAATGCTGAGAATAGGAATTTTTGTGGTACTAAATGTATTTTAAGTCATTTTATTGAAATTCACATGTTAAAATTCACATATTTTAAGTCACTTTATTATAATTCACATATTAAAAGTTCTGTATATTTAATATACAACTTGATTTTGGCAATAAATGCATATCCAGGAAACTATCACCCCAATCTATGCCATAACCATATTCATCACCTCCAAAAGTTCCCTCTTCTTATTTATTTGTGTGTATAAGAATACTTGAAGAATATCTACCCTCTAAACAAATTTTAAGAGCACACTGTTCTAAAAAAGAACAAATTTTCCATCTAGGTACCATGACTGCCAGGCATGCTACTGCCTTCGTTTCCCAGGATATAAAATAGGGGTAACAGTTCCTTCACTGGTGAGTTATTTTGAAAAATAAGTAAAATAATACATTTGTTTTTTTTTAAAGGCATAAAATGCAAAATGTCATGGCAATGCACACTGCCTAGCTATCACAAGGTCAAGTTGGAGAAGTCCAACCAGAGGTAAGTAGAGACATTGGTTAAGTTCATTCTGATTCAAGGCAAAACTGGAGTCTGTTTTTTATGCCACCTCAGGGAGTTCACAATTCTGACCTAGAACCATGACTCTTTAGAATCATAAAAAGGCGTGTCTACTGCCTGGATCAGTGGGGCCTTGGGGGTAGAGAGGCCTGGGAACACTGGCTTCACCTTATAGAAACATGAGAGGCTCGCAGTTTTCTGTCCCCAGAAGGAGACTCTTTCCACCCTGCAGCCTGCAGCAGCCTCTAAGTGACAAACACCACTGATGTCTTCCCTGGGTTATCTCAGAGGTGGCCCACTCTCCTCCCTGTCTCAGGAAGCCTATTTTTTAGACCTATTGAGGGAAATTTTCAGTGAGTATGAACATGGATTGCTATCTGCTGTCTAGTTCTAGGATGGGGTGGGGTGGGATGGGGTGGGGCAGGGCTGGGCAGGGCAGAGCAGGGAAGGGAGCATGGAACTCAGGGGAGAGCAGAGAAGGGGTGACATCTAGTCAGTGACTGAAGGAAGCTGAGGAAGTCTAAGCCATCTCTCCATTCCTGTCCAGTGTTGGTAAATCCATACCCCAAAGCACATTCCCTCTGTGAATTCTCCCAGAGCCACATATTTCTCTTCCTGTTACTGATTTAATATTTCTCTTTAAACTGATTCACTTTTTTTGGCTCAAAGTTATTTTAAAAGTAAATGTTATATACTACAGTAAATAGAAAACCAGTTACATTGGCCAAAAATAGAGACTCTAAAAATAAATACAAGGAAAGGAAGTTATTAAATTATAACCAGAGACTGCAGTTTGCTGGAGTCTTAGACACTGAGGCCTGTGCTCCTCATTTGCAAAAATGTGAAAATGGGAATCAGCAAGAGTTAGAGAGGTGTTAAAGAACCCGAGCCCCAATATAAGACTTTCTCTGTAACACTGCAAGGAGGAACCAGAAGGGGGCCACATTCCCCCAAGAGGGGCAATGTTACTTAACATACATCACACTTCTGGGGGCACACTCCCCTCACTTTGGGAAGTGCTATTGTTGGAAAAGGTGGAGGAATATGGGTGTGGGTGGAGGGGAGAGGAAGGCAATGGACAGAGCTCAGAATAAGAGGGGGAGACCACTGAACAGGGAACAGTAACCCCCACTCACATTAACTGAGGCTTCTGGGCTCATGACCACCCATGGACTTGATAGCACCATCTTATCTCATCCTCTGCCCAGCTCAAGAGGCAGACACAATGTGTACAGGGGATACAGTAGGTCCTCAAATAACATCGTTTTGTTTTAACACTGATGAGGAAAATAAAATCCCTTCCCGTGTGTGGTGTTTGCATGTTCTTTCCAGAGCTGCCTGAATCTGGCTTCAGTCTTATGCCCTGAGCTGACAGATTCAACACCCTGAACTGGAATAGGTGGGTTGGGAATGAATGAATGAATGAATGAATGAATGAATGAATGAATGAATGAATGAATGAATGAATGAATGAATGAATGAATGAATGAATGAATGAATGAATGATAGAAATGATTGTTGAATTTTAGAACTATTTTGGGTCTTTATTTAGAAGCTTGGTGATATTTTTTGTGACCTGGAAATATGCCATAGGACCTAAACTTTCATTTATATCAATTAGCCTATGGTCAAATTGGTTTCATTCTACCTCATTTCACTTTAAGTTACAATTTCCAATAATCTATTGATGATATTAAGTGAGAAATCACTATATTATTACCTGACTGGCAGACCTTGTAGTTCTTGGCTTTGATTAAGGTCATCCTTAATGCTGCCTCCTTCCTCTGTGAGAACCTTCAAAATCCTGCCCACATGCCACTCACTCCTTCACATGTTACCTTCCTGTGCTTCAGAGCTGCTGAGCACAAGTGAAGGATGGCAGCAGTACTGGGTCAGGAGGAGGGAATGCCTGTAGGACTGCCCACTGTGGGCCAGGCATGGAGCTGGGCACTTACCAACAGGAACATCCACCCTCCCTCAGCCCTCACAGCATCCCTGTAGCCCCTGCAAGTCATCTCAGCAGGAAGAATTATTCCTACCTCTTGCAGCTTACAGTACCCCTTGATAGTGTGCTTGGGGACAGGACCAAACCTCAGAGAGTGGGCTTCTCACAATCTTACACTGTTACCTAGTATCCCTGTGGAGTTTTGTTCATGGTTGGTTGAAGAAAAAATGAAAAGGTGCCTTGAGAGCTTTGAAAGAAAGAGGCTGAATCGAGGTTCATTGTAAATAACAAGATTATTCATTTTGCATTCAAATGACTTCATTTCCTTTAATAAGATCTAACCTAAAGAGAGTGTGCCCAGGCACCACTCCCAGGCTGAGGAAAAGTGAGCTTCAGCAAGAAGATGGGTCAGTCCCAGGCAGGAATTCTTCAGAACAAGAATTCTTAAGCCTGGACTTCAGCAAATCCTCAAAACCCTGAAATTACATGTGAGATTTAGCATGAATGGGCACTTCTGTCTAAGTCCTTAGTTTTCATCATACTTTCAAAGGAGCCCCTAAAAAGCCAGAATTTTATATCAATTTCTTTTCTAATTATCTTTAAGAGTTACCCTGCCTAGTACTTTTTTCCCTTGTTTTCAGTGAAATAATGACCTGCTTTAAAACTAGGCAGTCAAAACAACAACAAAAAAAACCTAGGCACTCAGTGGAACTTAAGTTACGAATACTTTATAATTAGCAGTGGGCTACTTAAAAGAAAATACATTTTAGATGTTTCTATTCCTTCACTTAATTCATAACTAAATAATATTTTTACTGAACTTTATGTCTGGTTTTTATTGAAAATATCTTTTTCCCTAAAAATTAAGTATCTTCTCATCTGAAAGGTTAAAAAAAATTCACTTTGAAACAGATCAGTGGAACTTATCACATTTCTTAATAACTTTTCCAACTTCAGAAAAACATTGTCTATAGAGGATTTATACTGTGGACACATTTTTTTTACTAAAAATACATCAATTCACTCAACTCAACATTATATGTTTACACTGCTTCCAAGCACTAATATATATATAGATATAGATAGATAGATAGATAGATAGATAGATAGATAGATAGATAGATAGATAGATAGATAGATAGATAGATAGATAGATAGATGGACGGACGGACGGACGGACGGACGGACGGACGGACGGACGGACGGACGGACGGACGGACGGACGGACGGACGGACGGACGGACGGACGGACGGACGGACGGACGGACAGATAGATGGTATTATAGTACAAACAGGAGCAAGGTAATTGTTCCCAAGACATTTACATGCCAGAGGGAAACACAGACTAAAACTATAAACTGTAACTAGACCATATAGATGGATAGAGAGCAGAAAGTAATAAACCCTGTGTAAGTATCCTGTGACTGCTGTAACAAATACCCACAAACTGGCTAAAATAATAGAAATTTACTTACTGTTCATTGTCTCACAGTTCTGGAGGTCAGAAATCCAAAGTCAAGGTGTCAGCAGGGCCATACTCTCCCTGAAATTTCTAGAGAAAAATCCTTCCTTTCCTTTCTCCTGGCATCTGATGCTTGCCAGCAGTCCTTGGCATTTTTTGGCTTTAGATGCACTATTTTAATCTCTTTCTCCATTGTTACAAGGTCCTTCTGTCACAAGATCTCCTAAATTTCCCTCATCTTATATGAATACCAGTCATTAGAAAGTATATAGCAATTCATTGTGACCTCATATTAACTTGATTACATCTGCAAATATCCATTTCCAATTAAGATCACACTCGTGTTAAGTAGTGGTTAGGACTCTGACAGATCTCTTGGAAGGACAGAATTTAACCCACAAGTATTATCAAAAAAAATTAATTGGCCCTATGGGAGCCAGAGAGTAATGGGTGTCAGGGATTGTCTCTTGGAGAGTTGCCACTGGAATAGAAACCTAAGTTAAGTGAACAATAAGTCCAAGGACATCAGGTGAAGAGGATCCCTGGTATAGGGGCTCCAGGCTGAGATCCTGAGGTACAGGCACCCTGTTCAACCACAGCTGTATTCCTGACCCAAAGAAGCCATGAGATAATACATTTATATTGTTTAAGTCATTACATTTTGTGGTACTTCCCTTGCAGCAATAGACAACAGTGTCACCTGCAGTGGCCTCATCTGTTGTAACAGTTTTATATTGCTGCAAACAAATTACCCCACACTTCACAGTTTAGAACTTAATTTACCGCTTCTGTAAATCAGAAGTCTGGGTCCTCTGTTCAATGGCTGTGAACCTTGTGAGGGCTGAAATCACGATGAAATTTGGAGCTCAGAGGCTTCAAATTTTCCTGGTTGTTGGCAGAATTCAGTTCCTTGCCAAGACTGAGGTCCCAGCTTCTTGCTTGCTGTTGGCCCCTGAGCTCATACAGGCTGCCGACAGCACCTGGAGACTCATGCTTCAGTCCTCCTGACTTCTGTCTCTGTCTTCCACACTCAGATTTACAGGGCTCAAGAGATTAAGACAGGCTCATCCCAATAATTCCCTTTTTGATTAACTTAAAATCAATATATTACTGACCTTAATTATATATATATATATAAAAATCCCTTTTTCATCTAATGCAATATGATCTTGGGAGTAATAGTCCACCATATTCAAGGGGTCTTCTCAACATCAAGGGAGGAGCATACAGATCTATACATCTAGAGATAAGGAATCCTGAGGGCTATTTTAGGATCCTGCCTGCCATAACTGTTGTTCATTTGCATCTCTGTGGCCATCTATTAGTGCCTGGTACATGTCTCTCAACAGTATGGACAGGGCTGCTAAAATACCTGCCTCTCTGCCACTGACTTAGCAAGAAAAAAGGCTGAGTGGTAGGGCCATAATGCTCACACCAGTCACCATTCCAGGAACTTCACCTGTACTGCTTCACCTAACCCTCCCTTCAAGGCAGGTGTTATTAACATCTCTTCCATACAGATTAGAAAACTAGGATTCAAGTGACTTACTTAAATTACTAGGATTTGAATCTGAGGGATCAGAAAGCACTCTAGTTCTAGCTTTAGTACATTCCACCTGTGTCATTCAATTCCCCTGAACCTCACTTTGACCATTCATACAGGGGGGTTAATAGAATATCCACCCTTGCTCACAGAGTTCTTGTCTGGGTTCAGTAAGCAATAATGACTGGATCACATTTTTAAACAGCAAAGGGTCATTAAGGCTAAGAGATTGTGGCTGTTGACATTACTTCTAAGGACTTTTATTTCTATTTACTGGAAGAAACTGTTTTCTAGGCAACCTAAAAATTCGGAAAACAACCAAACTATTAAGTTATTTGAAGATCATAAAGCCCTGAGCAGGAGAGTGACTAGGAGTGACTAGGATTTGGGGAAGGCATCAATCCTTAGTAGGGACAGAAGGGCTGGGGTGGGTGGGCTTAAACCAGAGACACTTGTTGGCAGAATCTTCCAGTGTTACCCATGTTTTGAAGGGCACTGAGTCACCCATGCAGCCCAATCTATCTTGCCTGCAAACAAATGGCTTGTTTAAATGAAAAGCAGACAGTGTAAGCAGAGTTGTCTCCTAAAGAGTGTCTTTTATGCCTCCTTATTAGGTGCCAGTGGTTCTTTTAGACAATTTGGCCCAAAGGGAGGAGTGGTTAATCACTGAATGTGTTGCCTAATCGGGACAGATTTGAAGCTCCTCTCAGAAATGCAAAACATCCTGACAACTCTTCAAGTAAAAACACATATATTTACAGCAGTCAATACAGGCCCCCTGTCTTCTCTCTCACCCCAAGAAAACAGAAAAAGGAAAATGCCTGAAGTATATCAGGCAAATCACTTGTTTTACACAGCAGGTTGTTTGAATCTTGATTCTAATGGGTGAATTTCACCACTCTGACACTCACTACAGTCCTGTGTGGTAGGAATGATTGCCCCCATTTCATAGATGAGGAAACTGAGACCCAGAGGGAACTAAATATGAGACAGCAGGTACCAGTCATCAGAGGAGCAGCTTCTCAGGACTTTCATTTGAGTTAGTGGAGTCTCAGGGTCTGGACTGAACCTAGATGGACACAGAGATGAGGCAGGGGTGGGGAGAATATACTCTAGTCATGTGGGGAGTAGGTAAGGAGGAAACTGAAGCTGGGGATCTGGCAGGGTTCAACCCTGTCCCAGGAGATGTCTGCAGGCACCCTGGCAGGCCTCACTGAGTCCCAGTGGAGCATTAAAGATGAAAGGCCTTACTGAGCCATGTTGAAGAGATTTATGTGGGAGATGGGGATATGCTAGGGTTTGGCCAAAAGAACCAGTGGGCTGGTCAAGATGCCTAGGGGGGTCAGGAAAATTCAGTGAGCATTTGGGACACAATGGAAATAAAGCAGGATTATTCTGGGCTAACTGGAACAATTGTTCCCATGGGCTAGCTGTCTACTTCAGCAGAAGGAACCAAACTCAGACTCAGAACAATAGCTGTCACTTATTAACCAATTGCTTTTCCTACCTCTGTTCCCTTTTATTTGGAAGTTTCCCTTTTCTTCCATCATCCTCTAGACCAGCATTGTGAACTCCAGTCCTCGGGAACCTGGGTGGGATCCCCAGAACGGGTTCCACCTGGAGAGCCAAGATTTCTTGTGCCAACTACTTCCCCTTCCTGTGTCCATGGAGAGAATATCTGGGAGAATCAAATTAATGGTTTTAATTAATATTGGGGGGTAGTTAATATTGGGGGAGACTAGCCAAGACCATTTGTTTTATCTTTGAAGTTGGATAGATCTGCACTAGAGAGAATTAGCTATTAAAAATGCTGATATGGCCCTTTGTAGGTATCAGAGCCTTCCGTTTGTCCCCTTGATCAAAGATGTTAAAAGACTTTCCATGGAGAACAAACTCAAGAGATCCCATGGTCCTGAAGTGCAAGCTAGCACAGAGATTTTGCCAGAATTCCTGGACTTAGACCCTATACAAAGGTCACTGGTGTTCACTGGTTTCCCTATAACCCTGGCTTCCCTGGCCTCAAGTGACAACCAAGAACCAAGGGACCAGTGTCTGTGGCCTATGGTCTCCCCTGGGATAAAGATAATTATCACAATAATAATTATGGTGATGATACTATGGATGACAACAGCTGACCTTCACTGAAAACTTAAGGACATTGTCAGGCCTTTATGGGCACTGTTTAATCTGAAATAGGTACTCAGATTTTAGGTACTCATTTTATGGCTCAAGAAATAGAGAGCTAAAGTCACCTGTCCAAGGTTGCAGTCATTGGGAATGGAAGCCAAGACCCGAACACAGGCTTTCTCACTTCAAACTGTGTTCCTCTGCCATGGGCACACCCACCTAGTAGCCACTGGCTCCCCGTCTCCTTGACTCCTCTACAGATAGTCCTAGTTGTCCTGCCTCCGGGAATGACAGCTCATCTCATGGGCACACTTCCCCACAGGTGTTCACAACTTTTTATGACACTCCAGAAAGAATTATGGCTCCTTTGGGTAAGCTTTTTAGTTTGGGTAAGGTGATGTGGGAATAGTTCTCAGGAAGTGGGCAGAGAGAGTATAGAAGTGACCAGAAAATATTATACCGAGCTAAGAAGATATGAATTGGGGTAAGTGAAAAAATATCAATATGAGCTAAAATTTTATGATATTCATTATTCATATTGATCTTAGATGTGATGATGACACCATGGTTACACGGAAGGAAATGCCCTAATCCTTGAAAGTCACACATGAAAACAATAAAGATGTCCTCTTTGTATTTCCAAAAATGAAATGTAAATGGCTAACAGGCATTTGAAAATATGCTCAACATCACTTATAATCAGGGAAATGCAAATCAAAACCACAATGAGATACCATATCTCACACTGGTAAGAATGGCCCATATCAAAAAAACAGGCAACAACAAGTGTTGGTTAACCCTGCTGGTAGGAATGCAAACTGGTCCAGCCACTATGTGGAGGATCCTCAAACTACTAAAAATGGAAGTACCATTTGATCCAGCAATTCCACTTCTGGGAATCTATCCAAATACAAAAACTCTAACTCAAAAGAAAACCTGTACTACTATGTTCACTGCAGCACTATTTATAATAAACAGGATATGGAAGCAACCCAAACATGCCATACATGTGAATGAACCAAAAAGCTGTGGTATATTCACACAATGGGATATTATTCAGCAATCAAAAAAGGCAAACTTATGTCATTTCCAGCAACATGGAAGGACCTAGAAGGAATCATGCCAATGGAATAAGCCGGAAAGAAAAAAAGAGAAATACTGAATGGTCTCACATGTGGGATATAGAGAAAACAAACAAAAGCACAAGTAAAAGTTAAAACTAACAAACTGACAACAGAACTGAAGCATATAGCAAGGAGGGGGAAGAAGGGTGAAATCAGGCGAGAGATGAGCACAAGGGATCAGGATGAAGGTTCACAGGTGACATGGTGTTGGAAGAAGTTCAGGGTACACAAAGATGTAAAAATATATACATGTAATAAAATATATTTATTTTATATATACATTTATATATACATGTATATATATACATGTATATATACATGTAATTTATATATACATGTATATATACATGTAATAAATAAATAAATAAAAGTTTTAAAATTATTAAAAATGCTGACAATTTTAACAACTTATTTATATATATATTTATATATTTTTATATATATTTTTATATATATATATATTTCATACCTTTGTATTCCCTGGGGTTCACCCACCACCTCCCCTCCCTAATTGCTCCCACTTATCCCCTAGCCCCCTAGTTATGTACTTTAGTTTGGTTGTTAGCTTGTTTTGACTTTTTCTCCTGGCCTTTTGTTTGCTTTTCCTATGTCCCATATATTAGTGAAACCATTTGGTTCCTGTCTTTTTCTTTCTGACTTATTTCTGTTAATATGATTTCTTATCTGTGTTATCAAACCCTTATCACTCTTGTGGAGAGGAAAAATTTTCTCCCATTCATTTGGGTTTCTTTTTGTTTTGTCTGTTGTCTCTTTTGCTATACAGAAGCTTTTTAGTTGTTTTTTTTTTTTAGAAGCTTTTTAGTTTGATGCAGTCCCAGCTGTTTATGTTTTCCTTCATTTTTCTGCCAGCTGCAGATTTGTGCAGAAATGGATTTCTGAAGTGTAATTCATGGAGGGTTTTGCCCAAGTTTTCCTCTATGTATTTTATGGTTTCAGGTCTTACATCCCAATCTTTTATCCATTTTGAGTTGGTTTTTGTACATGTGTAAGGGAGGTGAGTCTTGGTTTATTTTTTGGCATGTCTTGGTCTAATTTTCCCAGCACCATTTATTGATGAGGCTGTCCTTGTTCTAATGTAACTTTTTCCCTCCTTTATCAAAGATTAGTTGACTATATATGTGTTCTTTTATATTAGGGCACTCAAGTCTGCTCCATTGGTCTGATTGTCTATTTTTGTACCAGTACCATGCTGTTTTAATTACTATGACTTTGTGGTAGAATTTAATGTCTGGAATAGTAACACCTCCATTCTCTCATTTTTCAGTCAGGAGGCTTTTTGATATTTGAGGTCTTCTGTTATTCCATATGAAAGTCTGTAATTTTTGTTCTATCTCTTTAAAAAATGTCATTGAAATTTTTACAAGGATTGCATTGAATCTGTAGATTGCTTTTGGTAGGATAGACATTTTGATGATGTTAATTCTTCCAATCCATGAGCAGGAAATGCCTTTCCATTTACTTTTGTCTTCTGTTTCTTTTAGCAGTGTTTTAAAGTTTTCTTTGTATAGGTCTTTCATGTGTTTTATTAGGTTTATTCCCAGGTATTTAATTTTTTTTTGGTGTGATGGTAAATGGGATGGTTTTAAATTTCTTCTTCTGCTGCTTGACTTTTTGTGTATAAGAAAGCTACTGACTGCTGTGTGTTGATTTTCTGACTACCTTACAGAACTGGTTTATTGTTTCAAGTAGTTTTTCTGTGAATTTTGAGGGGGGTAAAAAAATTAAAACCTAAAAAAAAAGAAAGTCACATATGAAATACTTGCAAGTAAAATACAAGGTGTCTGGGATCTGCTTTAAAAATACGCATGGAAAAATTCATATGGAATAACAAAAGACCTCGAATATCAAAAACCTCCTCTCCATAAAAAGAGAAAATGGAGGTCTAACTACTCCAGACTTCAAGCTATACTACAAAGCCATAATAATTAAAACAGTATGGTACTGTACAACAACTGACAATCAGACCATTGGAACAGAATTGAGAGTCTGGAAATAAAGCCACAAATATATAGTCAACTAATCTTTGATAAAGGAGGGAAAAAGTTACATTGGAACAAAGATAGCTTCTTCAATAAACGGTGCTGGGAAAATTGGATTAAGACATGCAAAAAAATGGACCAAGACAACTCCCTCACACCGTGTACAAAAATCAATTCAAAATGGATAAAAGACTTAGATATCAGGCATGAAACCATAACATACATAGAGAAAAACTTGGACAAAACCCTCCATGAAGTACAATTCAGAAATCCCTTTCTGGAAACATCTGCAGAAGGCAAAAAATTGAAGGAACACATAAACAGATGGGACTACATCAAACTAAAAAGCTTCTGTACAGCAAAAGAGACAACAGAAAAAACTAAAAGAAGCCCAACTGAAAGGGAAAAAATTTGCCCTCCACAATAGTGATAAAGGTTTAATAACAAAGATCCACAAGGAACTCACACAACTAAACAAAACAAAACAAGAAGCCCAATCAAAAACTGGGGAGAAGAACTAAAAAGACACTTCTCCAAAGAGGAAATACAAATGGTCAACAGGCACATGAAAAATTGCTCAATATCCCTAGCAATCAGAGAAATGCAAATCAAAACCACAATGAGATACCACCTTACACCAGTAAGAATGTCCCACATCAAGAAAACAGGCAACAACAAGTTCTGGCATGGATATGGAGAGAAAGGAACACTCTTACACTGTTGGAGGAAATGTAAACTGGTCCAATCACTATGGAGAGCAGTATGGAGGCTCCTCAAACTAATGAAAATGGAATTAACATTTGACCCAGCAGTCGTACTTCTGGGAACCTACCCAAAGGAGACCTCAATACTTATGCAAAAGGACACCTGTGCTAGAATGTTTATTGCAGCACTATTTATAATTGCAAGGACATGGAAACAACTCAAATGCCCCAGAACAGAAGAATGGATGAAAAAGATGTGGTATATATACACAATGGAGTATTACTCTTCAATTAAAAAAGACAAATTTGATGAATTTATGGAAACCTGGATGTACCTAGAAGAAATCATACTAGCAGAAACGAGCCAGATAGAAGACAGAAACCAAATGGTTTCACTAATATATGAACAACCAAATGAATATACAACAGGAGGGTGGGGACCAGCTGGAGCAGTCAGGGAGGGGAGGTAGTGGGTGACCCCCAGGGATTAAAATGATGTGAAATATATATATATGTATATATATTATTTAAAAAAAATTTTTTTTAAATACCCATGGGAAAAAAAGTGGAGAAGTCCAATGAGACCAGATCACAAACTAATGACTGCTGAAGCTTCAGGGTATGTGGGGAGTCACAAGATTATTATCCAAACTGAACTAAACTATGCCTTCCTTAGATAGGGCAGGTTCCAGATCTAGCCTCTGTCCAGACCCTATTTCTCTATTGACCTAGGTCCACTGGCTGCCCCACAGTCCTCACAACTATTTCCCAGGAGATTGGGAGATTTATTAATCAACTGGACCCTGATGTACAGATCCCTAATTCCCCAGGGCTCTTAACTTGGTACAGCCCCTCACCCTAACTCAAATGCCCTGACAAAGAATTTAAAAGTACCAGGCCCATGAACATTCTTCTATTAAAAACAGTTTAAAATAACTCCACAGGTATTTTTCAACCTCCTGATTTGCACAGCATGTCTTTGTATTATCTCAGATGCAGTCAGCTGCAGTGTCTCAGCTATTCTGCATTCAACAGACAAACCCCAAAGGGTAGACTTCTCAGTGGAAATTCCTAAGGTAAATCAAAGACTAATTGTCATAGATAATAACCAGGTATCTTAGTCAACAACAATGTGAAAATTCCGCTTTTTAAATGCTAAGGCAGGTTTGAACACATGAATTCATCTCTGTAAGATCTCTGGAATATTCATAATCATCTTTAATTACAAAAATAAATGTAACATATATAAAGATGAACTCAGTATGAATCAAAGACCTACATTTAAAAGTTAAAACTATAAAACTTTAAAAATGCAGGGGAATTTTGCATGGCAATGATTTTTGGATATGACATGAAAAGCACAGGTAATAAAGGATAAACTAGACTTCATTAAAATTAAAAATTTTTCTGCATCAAGGAAACAATAGAGTGGATAATGGGAGAAAATATATTCAAATAATATATCTGATAAGTTACTGATTATATAAAAAAAACTCATTCAACGCAAACATAGTTGAAATGTACAAAGGAAAAGGGAGTGGGTCAAGGTCGAATACCAGAAAGAACTGTGTTTACCTCCTCTTGGAATCCAACAAACAACAGACCTAAAAAGGATTAACCTACCTAAAAGCATACCTGGGACTTGGATGAGCAGAGATTCCACAACAAAGAATAGAAAAGTAGATTCTAGATAGATAAGAAAGACCAGAGAGATTCTCTCACCAAGAGAGAAACTCCAACATGAAGTGAAAAAAACACAGCTGGGAAAAAAATCCCTAAGATGCAGAACTTTTTTCTTGGGAGTGGTGCTGTCCATAACCCCTAGCATCCCAATTTTATGACCCAGCTTAGTGCAGAAGAGGCCTTGTAGGTCCTACATTGAAGACCAGAAGAGGCCTTGTAGGTCCTACATTGAGCACAGAGAAGCTGAGGAAAATGTAGATACTAGGAACCAGCAGGCTCACTTGCCCTGAGGCTTAAAGTAAATAACATTGACCTGAACAGAGACCTACAGGTAAGTTAAGGAATCCCAGATACCATCCTTAATAGCAACTGAGAATTAACTGGGGTTGGAATAACTAGTAGGAACCTTCTTAACAACTTCTCACAACCATGCTAATAACAGCAGGTGAGTGCAGTATTGGAACCTATTCTCTATACTGCTAGACCCTGTGAATTTGTGATGAGTGCTCCATCCATCCTGGCAAGTATGTGAGCTATCTGGGGAACTGAAAGGCAATAATCAAGAGGGTTTGCCCTTGGTAGACAAAGAGGTCCTACCCCTGCTAGTTGATACTGACATATGTAACAGTCACCAATATGTAGGTACCCAACACAGGAGCATCATAATATTAAAAACAAACATTAAATGGTATAAAGGGAGATAGTGGCTTCATATAATAATGATAGATAGGGAAGTTTAACATCCCACTTAGATCATTTGACAGGTCCTTGAGATATAAAATCAATAGGAGATATCATTCTTAACACATTAGACAGAACAGACATGATACATATATATATATATACAAAAGATATATATGTATATATATATATATACAAAACATTCCATTCAAAACCAGCAGAATGAACATTCTTCTTACATGTACATGGAACATACTCAAGAATATATCATATATTGGAACACAAAACAAATCTCTCAAAAAGAAAGTAAGAAAATCAAAATCATATCAAGCATGTCTTCCAACCAAATGGCATGAGGTTGGAAATCAACTACAAGAGGAAAATGTAGATACCACATTTTCCAACCATATGAAGATTAAGCAATATGTTACTGAATGACTGCAGAATGGTTGAAGATATTTTTAAAAATCTGAAAACAAATAATAATGAAATATTGAAATAAAATGAAATACTGAAATGATGAAAATATTACATATCACAATCTTTGGGATACAGCAAAAGCAGCACTAAGAGGAAAGTTTATAGTAATACAGGTTTTAATAAGGAAAATTTCAAATAAATAATCCAACCTTACTCCTAAAAGAATTAAAAATATAAGAATAGAAAAGCCCAAAGGGATAAGAAAAATCAGTGGAAATAAACAAAACAAAAATACAAAATATCAATAAAACAAAGAAAAAAAATTAATACAATCAACAGATTTGACAGATTCACCAAGGAAAGACTCAATGAAAATTAGAACTGAAAGAAGAGACATTATAACAAATATCACAGAACTGCAAGGGATCACAATAGACTTCTATAGATACCTAGCTGTATGACAATAAACTGGATAATTTAGAAGTCACTAAGAAACAGAAAATTTAAACATATTGGTCACAAGAAATTGAAATACTAATAAAAATTTCCCCGAAAAACAAGAGTCCAGGACCAGATGGCTTCAATATGAATTCTACCAAGTATTTTCCTTACTTTTAATAATCTTTCAAAAAATCTAAAAGAAAGAAACACTTCCTAACTCCTTTTATGGGGCCAGCATAACAATGATATTGGAATAACCAGACGAGCAAAAAGGAAATTATAACCCAATATATCTGACTAACACAGATGCAAATATCCTCCACAAAATGTTAGCAAACCAAATTCAACAATTACGTGAGATTTATTCCGGGGATGCAAGTATGGTTCAACATACGCAAATCTATCAATGTGATACATCAAATCAACAAAATGAAAGATAAAAATCATACAGGTACAGAAAAATTATTTGAAAAGACGCTCAATAAAATGACAAAATTGGCAAAGATAAAAATTCTTAATAAAGCCAGCACAGAAGAAACATTCCTCAATATAATAGTTTGTCATACAAGACAAACTCATAGATAACATCTTATTCTGTGGGAGAAAACTGAAGACTTTCCTTCTATAGTCAGGAACAAGACTAGTATTGAAATTCTCTGGGCAAAGAAAAGAAATTAACAATATACAGACTGGACAGGAAAAAAGTAAAATGGTCAGTTTATGTGAATGTATGATATTATATATAGAAAATGCTAAAAACTCTACACACAAAAAGTTATTAGAAGTTATAAATAAGTATGGTAAATTTTCAGGCTCTAGAATCAATATACAAAAATCAGTTGTATTGCCATACAGAAACAATTAACAAGCAGAAAGAGAAATGAACAATACCATTTATAATTACATCAAAAAAAGTAAAACTCCTAGGAATAAACTTAACCAAGAAATGAAGGATCTGTGCACTTATTCAAAATGATAAATGAATCCCAATTCAGCACTATTCACAATAGCCAAGATATGGAAACAATCCAAGTTGGTTCTGGTAATCTGACCCTCTAAAACATTACTGAACTATATTAAAACATATTCCTAAAATTTCAACAAGATGGTATCAATTTATGCTTTTATTTCCCAACTCTTTCCAGTAATATAAAATTGGTATAATTTCACTCATAAAGACAAGTTAGCTAGGTACAGATATAAAACTTGACATTAAAAAGGAAATCTGCCAGAAACTTGAGTTGATAAGTGTAACCTCAACTCCCAAGTATCCACTGCACTACACTGTGGGCAAGGAAGTAGGAGGACTTCTGTATAAATAGCAATCTCAACAGAAAGCAGTCAAAATTATATATTTCAAAACCTTCAAAAGATGGGGGAAACTGCTCTGGAATGATGCCATAAGTAGTTAAAAATATTTGAAATAACCGGATTAGTTCATGTGTACTTAATATATGCTTACAGAATGCCAATTAAATGGATGTATATGTGCAATATATATGTAAATTTAAGTCATAAATGTGATACCAAATGTGACTATTGAAAACACCAACCATATAATTTTGAACACACTCTTGAAGATGTGGGAAACCTTCAAGGTTCTAAAAGATGTGGGAATGACCAGGAAGATGCAGGGTACTGCCAGAGTAGGTCAGTTACATTCAAGTGACACACAAAGATTGCCAAGACTCCTCGCCTGGAAGGGTAGAAAGGTCAGGGTTTGGAGGGGCCTCTCCTATGCCACCCACTGGATCCAGTGGAGAAAATACCTGAGAGTGAACCACAACGAGAAGTCACAGAAGTCCACCGTGCAATTATTAAGTTTTGGAAAACAAAATGTCAACAAAAACATGGTCATTAGTTAGGCAATGATCAAATGAATGGTAAAGAGACTAAATCAGAGAAATTAATAATTGACAATTCAAAGAGGCTATTTTAGGGAGAGACAGAAGGTTTTGCTAAAGTGGAAATAAGTGCAAGTTCATAGAATGAAGTTCAACGAGATGGTGACAAGAAAATTAGAAGTTGAAAAGGAGCCCCAGAAGTATTTTAAATGCACGAAGGCAAAGGCGGCCTCCATGTAAAAAGAGGCATAGGTGAATAAGATCAGTTGAATATTCACAGAATAGTCAAAGAAACCAAAGATATCTTGCCTTTAAGAAGGCGGTCATCAATGAGCATTTCATATCCCACACAAAGAACCCATGGATCTGATGGAATTTAATAGAATTAAAAACTCACCTCTGGCTCCCTGGCTCCAATTTCCACCATCAGTCATATCAGGGGCATGGGACTTAAACTGAATGTTCCTGATTTTTCAGTTTGAATCTATTCAACACCAGTGAGTCCAGGAGATTCTAAGTTCTAGAAACAACTCACACATAGCCTCTGTTTCCCCAGAGCTTCACCTTTTAGGCAACAATCCTGATGGAGGCCGGATGTTCCAGGGTGGTACTGTGTCTGATTCCCAATTTACATTTGCCTCCATTGTGAGGGCTTGTCTGTTCAGTTACTGAAGGCAGGATGCTAACAGGTTCAGTTTTATTTTCTAAAAGCTTTCAGAGGAATGGAGTGCAATATGACTCTTCCCTGGAGTACTCAGGCACCTACCCATGATCTGGGATCAACTCTGGAGTCCTGGCATCTGATTGTCATGGAGGCTCACCTCTCTCTGAGGGGCCAGAAAAACTTCTGGGTTAGTAAATGATGGTGAAGGAAGAGTAGCTTCACCTCAGTTCATTAACATTCTCTCTAACTCTTTCACCGTAACAAAGGACCCAGATTCCAACCAAACTTGGAACAGGGTACTGAGACCAAGTAAAAGCCCTACATCATTGGGCCAGAAAGACATGAGCCACATTTACAACTACCTCTGTCCTAGTGCATAAAAGTGCTTAAATTGATATGTGTTTGACATATAGCATGTGTAAGTTGAAGATGTACAGCATGCTGTTTTGATATTGCGGTATAATCACCAACCACCTCAGCACTCACCTCACCATACCCGTCCTCACACAATCATTTCTTTTTGTGGTAAGAACAACTAAATAAGATCTAGTCTCTAGCTGTTCAGGAGTTTTTGACACAGTATCATGTCTACCATGACTATACTGTGCTTGAGATCTCCACAACTTCATTACTGACCAACTGTAAACTTGTACCCTACAGCATCATCTTCCTAATTCCTCCATGCCTCCCCTCACCCTGATAACCACCATACTACTGTTTTTATCAGTCTGTTTTTTTTTAATTCCACACATAGTGATAGTCCACAATATTGGTTATTCTCTATCTGACTTTTTTCACTTAGCATAATGCCCTTGAAGATCCATCCATGCTGTCACAAATAGTAGGGTTTCTGCTTTTCTCCTGGCTGATACTAAGTCTTAAATTTTGAGAGATTATTTAATGCCTCTGCCCCATCATCTCTGTGCAGAAGGGGCTCCTCATAGGCACTTGAGGTATAAGAATAAGTAGGCAGTTCTAGCTGTGAAACCCCAGGCAGGTTCCCACAGGTGTTGGTGAAGCTGTGGACATTGGGGACCCTTGTGCATTGTTCATGGGACTAGGATATGATCTAGTCACTTGACTAGTCACAATACAGTGACTCCTCAAAAAAATTAGACATAAATTTACCATAGGATCCAGCAATTCTATTCCAAGACATATGCCCCAAAAAAGTGAAATTAAGGGGCACAAATAATATTTGTATGCTGATGTCTATAACAGCACTATTCCACTATCTAAAAGGTGGAAACAACTGATGTCCATCAGTGAAAGAACAATAAACAAGATGTGTTACATGTAAACAGTGAAGTATCAATCCAAAAAAGGGGAGTAAATTCCAACACATGGGTTATTTTTTTAATTTTTTTTAAATAATTTTATTTTTTTAATTGTACATATATATATTGCATCATTGTCTACCCCAGTTTTCCCACCACTTTTACATCCATGAACCATCTTAAGCTCTTGTGTCCATCCCTCCTCCAATTTTTCCTTCCCCCCCTCTCTTGCTCTATGTTTCAGTTCTATTGACAGTTTTAAATTATTCTTGCCCATTTGTTTGTTTGTTTTCCCTATTTCCCTCATATAAATGAGACCACTTTTTCTTTCTGGCTTATTTTTGCTAACAGGATTCCCTTTAGCTCCATTCATGTAGCAACATTTGATTGATGAATAATATTCCAATGTGTACATGTACCACAATTTCTGACCCATTCTTTTGTTTTGGGACATTGAGGTTGCTTCCATATCCTGGTTGTTGCAAATAGTGCTGCAATAAATATCCAAGTACAGGTGCTCTTTAGAATTAGAGTTGTTGTAAGCTTTGGGTAGATTCCTAGAAGTAGGATTGCTGGATCGAATGGTAGTTCCATTTTCAGTAGTATAAGGGTCCTCCACACTGCTTTCCATAGTGACTAGACCAGTTTGCATTCCCACCAGCAGTGTAAAAGTGTTCCATTCTTTCCACATGTATGCCAGAATTTGTTGTTGCCCTTTTTTTTTCCATATGGGCCATTCTTTTTTTTTTTTTTTTTTTTTTTTGAGACTAGGTCTCGCCATTTTTGCCCATGGAACCGCAGGCTCACGTTGCCCAGGGTACCACAGACTCAAGCAACCCCCAGCCTCAGCTTCCCAGGTAGCTGGGATTACAGGCGTGCACCACCAAGCCCAGCTATTTTTTTGGGACTAGGTCTCACTACGTGCCCCAGGCAGGACTCAAACAGCGATCCCTAGGCCCAGCCACATCATAGGCTGAAGCTTACAGGCACAAGCCACCGTGCCCAGCATTTCATATGGATCATTCTTACTAGTATAAGATGATATCTTATTGTGGTTTTGATTTGCATTTCAAATGGGTGAATCTTGAAGACACTGTGTGGCATGAGATCAGCCATAGGAAAGGCCACATAGATAAATATAGAGAATGGGTAAATGTAGAGACTGAAAATAGGTAAATGTAGAGACTGAAAGTCAAAAAATTTTCCAGCAAATGGTGGGAGGAAAAGATGAAACAGTTCTGGAGTGGATGGCAGTGATGGTTGCAAAACAATGTGATGTACCACTGAACTACCCACTAGAAGTAATGAGACTGCACCCAGCATATATGGCAAATTTCATGTTATATACATTTTACACAATAAAATAAAAGTTCATAGACTTGAATACCTACCTGTGTACATTTTGCTATAGGTAAATTACACTTCAACAAGCCTGACTTTATTTTTTAAAAATCTGCAATGTTTTTTGGAAAAACTATAATAGTTATAATATCTGTTCTCTCTCTCTCTTCCTTGCCACCCCACTCAGTTTCCCTGTTTAAATAGAGACAGCAGGGGTGAGAGATTACTAAAAGACAAAGTGATATTTCTCTGAACTCAAAGACTGGTCGGCCCCTCATCTTCATGTTCTTTTCCCTTCTTCTCTAGCCTTGTCTAGGTCAAGCCATTCCAGGCCCCAAGAGGAAGAAGACTTTTCTCCTGGTTTAGATTACAAACCCTGTGAGGACAGCCCCACCTGCATGTGATACCCCAGGGAGAGTCAGATGCAGTCAGGTCCATGGCAGAGTTATCTGCTCAGACCCTGCTTCCCAACTTGTGGTTGGGCAGTTGCCCACTGCCTAGGGATGGAGGCTGAACCCTTAGAACCACAAAAAGAATTTGAACAATCTGAAAAATACTTCCATCTGACTGGAAAGAGAAAAGCAAGCAGATGACGTTAGTGCTGGGGTCAGGAGCAAGATCACATAAGGTGAGAATAGCTGGAGCAAAGTGGTGAGTCCATGTCAATCTCATTAAAATATATATTTTGTTATTCAGTCATAAGAAGGAATATAATACAGACACATGTTAAGCTGATCACAAAAGGCCACACATATTGTATGACTCTACTTAGATGGAAACAGGTAAGCTTATACCCAGAATAAACAAATTTTCAGGGGCTGAAGGAGAAAATGGGGGCAACTGCTTAGTGGATTGGCAATAGTGGATATAGGGCTACCTTTTGGGGTAGTAAAAATGTTTTGGATCTAAATAAAGATGTTTGCCTAATGTAAATGTTCTTAATGTCACTGAACTGTGCACTCTAAAATGGTTGGAATGGTAAATTTTATATCACGTATATTTTGCCTCAATATCAAAAAACAAGTTTGTAGCACTGTGCAAGTCAAGGAAAGGTCACATTTGGATGCACTTTTCTGTTTCTACTTCTGTTCACTAGTGGCCAGGTCCCTGATCACATATTCATCCCAGATCAGTCCCCATCCCACAGGCAGTGCTGTGATGTCTCCCATCTTTGCATACACAAATCCTCCTACATAGACTGACTTCCAGTCCTCTAAACCTGACAAGCTCCTTCAACCCAGCTCATGGGTTATCTCCTGGCTTTTGTCAGTCACTGATGTCCTCAAGCTCCAACTCATTCTAGGGGCACCTGAGAGGTGTGAGCCTATGGGTTCAGAGTAGGGACTCAGGTCCAGATTATCTGTGACACTAGTTTCAACATTTATTATCCTGGTTCCATGTTTAATTTACTAACCTTCTCTGTGTCTCAGTTTTCTCATCTGTATAGTGCTGATAATAGCAGTGCTTACCTTGCAGTGAATGGATGAAATGACTTAATTCATGCACAGTTCAGAATAGTGGCTGGAACTCAGTGCCCCATAAGTATTATCCACAAGGTGAAACTTTAACTATAAATCTACCTTCAACATACATGTTTCTTCAGGGTAGAGACTCTGCTTGGGGGTCCCATTTCCAGTGTTGCTCAGGGACATAACAAGTGCTCTGACCCTGTAAGAGAGATGGAATGATCTCCAGGGACCCTTAAGCTCAGTGTTCTGTGGATTGTGGAGCACGTGAGATTTAGAAATACTGCCATGCCAGAAATCCTCCCTTACCCATCTATGGTATAGCCCAAACAGAATCATGCCTTCCAGCTCAATTGGCAAGAAGTTTACCAGGCCTCCAACTTTTCTTGGAAAAGAACACATACTGTGTAGTAGATTCAAGGCTGTTCAAAATCCAGTATATTCAGGACCTGACAAGGGAGCCATGGATGAGCAGGATTTCCTTCCCATGGCAGGGCTCTCTGCACTGTCAGCAGGTCTCTCCACAGAGTTTAGACTGCCAGTACAACCTCACTCTAGGCAACAGCACCTCTGTAGAGTAGCTTCAGCTTACCAGTCTTGGGTCTTGTGATCCTGCCATACTTTGAGAGTCTCAAAGAGATTAGTACGAAGAACTTTCTCCGCTGGCCCATCTGGGTCTGGGTAGGGCCAGAGGTGGTAGTGGATTAGACACTCAAAGCCCCAGGCACTGACAACTAGAATTCTGTGAGAATTGCGGAGTCCCAGGCCCCTCAAAACATATCCATGACTCACAGACCCATGGTCCTGAAGGTGGTGGGCTGAGCACCAGTGATACTTGGCAGGGTACTTCTCTTCAAGGGAACCAAATTGCACCAGCTTAGGCCAAAGCCTGCAGTTGTACTAGGTCACACAACACTGCCAATATTAAACCCAGTCCTTTCACAAGTCCCAGAAGAGACTTTTATTAGGCAGGAGCTGCCAGTATGAATGTAACTGTCTCTACTTAAAAGAGTGCAACTTAAGCCCTCTTTTGC
Organism: Uropsilus gracilis; assembly: GCA_004024945.1. Lineage (NCBI taxonomy): Eukaryota > Metazoa > Chordata > Mammalia > Eulipotyphla > Talpidae > Uropsilus > Uropsilus gracilis. Next base: position 45,393 of record PVHY01009954.1, read on the forward strand.
TGCATGTGGAAATGCAAGGGTTTGTTTTGCCAATCTGGTCTGTTTCCAATTCAGTTATCAGAGAAACTGCAGTCGGGTAGGAGTAAAAGGTACATAGGAATGTAGATCAGGACTAGTTTTGCAATGCCCTTGGGTGTCTCAATTATTTCAAGAGGGGATTGTGAAAATCTTAAAAATTTTCAAATAAAATTAGCTTCCATTTACTTAGTATTATGTATTTGGTTTTCATTCAGTAGATGTTCTTGGAGAACCAACCGAGTCAGATGTTACACAGCCCTTGAGATGGGATGAAGTAGGGTTGGTAAAAGGCAGTTGGCTTAACAATGGTCAGTTATACACCATGAAAGTGATGCGCTGGGAAGCAAATGGCGTTATAGATTGAATTGTATTCCCTCAGACTTCAAATGCTGAAACTTCAATCCCAATGTGACTCTATTTAGATAGGGTTTTTGGAATGAGGTTCCAAAAACCTCATTTAGATGAGGTTAAATGAGGTCAGAAGGACAGGTTCTAGTCTGAAAGAACATACACGGGACTGCTTGCATTCTCTCTGACCTCCTCCCCCACACTCCTGTCCCACTCTTCCCCTGTGCACAAAACCCTTGAGCAGACATAGTGAGAAGTGGCTATTTGCAACCCAACGAGCAACTTCTCATCTGATACCAAACCTTCTAATATCCTGATAACCTCTATAATCATGAGAAAATTAATTTCAGTTGTTTTAGGCCCCCATCCCTTGGTGTTTGGCTATGGTTGACCCAGCAGAATAATACAGCTGGTTGTCAAGCCAATGGGGGCCAGTGTCAGACTCTGAAGCTACCTTTGACTCGAAGGCATTAGGTGAGGGAATTAAATATGTGACTTGCTACCCACTGATACTCCAAACCAAAAGAACCAACACCTCCCAGTGGTCCCTGTTTCCACCTCCAATATTCAGCGTCCCTACTCTTAGGTACCATGGTTACTATCTGAGCCAGGTCCTAGAGATGCCTGTCCTCATCATCAAGCTGTATCACAAGGAAGAAAGAAAACTTCTCCCCTTCATCTAAACACGCACATTTGTCTCTGGCTTCCAGTAAGCCTGGAACACAGGCGGATGGCATGAAGACAGGTGGGGATACTGAGTCTTAGACACCAGTAATGGTGTGTTGACAATGGTTGAGTCCTCAAAAAACAGTCATCAGACACATTCCCGGTGTCTAGCCTGGCCTCACCCAGACCCTGCCAGCTTTCACCTGAGATTTGTCAGGACACCAGCACTCAATCACTCACAGGGGCACGTGCCTGTTCCTAGGCACGAGACTGTGTTCTTGGACCACAATTTCCCTGGACCCATTGATTACCATCATAGACCATCATCATCATCTCCAGCTTTGCTGGTATGTCAGCGACACCCTCTGTGCAAACATGAATAAGACTGGCAAGGTCATTCAACTCTAATTTGGAGAAGATGGAATTTGGATTAAGTGGGTTAAATATATTGCCTGCAGGGAGCACCACCACCAAGGGTGTAGGGATGGTTTGACATAATCTCACACATTGGGATCAGCTGAGAGCCTTAGTAGGGGGAGGAGCCTGAGGCACTATTAAGATGAATAAATGAATGCATGGGTAAATAAATGAAAACTTTTGGGTCGGGCATGGTGGTGCATGCCTGTAAGTGGCAGCCTAGGAAGCTGCAGCCAGGGCCAGGAATCGCAATTCGAGTCCTGCCGGGGACACGTAGCGAGACCTAGTTCCAAAAAAATATACCTGAGCGTGGTGGTGCGCGCCTGTAATCCCAGCTACCTGGGAAGCTGAGGCTGGGGATTGCTTGAGTCTGTGGTACCCCGGGCAACATGAGTCTACAGTTCCATAGGTGAAAATAGTGAGACCTAGTCTCAAAAAAATAAATGAAAACTTTTAACTTAGTGCCCTGAATTTGGCAAAAGAATTCCAGGCACCACAAAGAGTGGGGAAGAAGGGCATATAGTTTGACAATGCACAGAGGAAAGACTGAAAGGAATCTGCAACCATCAGATTATGAGGAGTATTGGAGTGAGGGTGGATGGATTGGTCAAGTAGAAGGAAAAAGGAAGGAGAGAGAGGCAGGGACCAATGGATCAGCAAGCTGCAATGAGAAAGCAGTGGGCTGCAGCTAGAGAGGCCCATGACCAAGTCATTACAAATGTAGGAAAGTCACCAGAATGTGACAGTTGGAAGGTTCCAAAGGTCACTCCTCTTCCGGTGCAAGTTCTTAAACTTGCCTCATATTTAATCTTTTAGTTCATATGATAACTGAGACATAAATACTAATGCTTCTGCCCTTTTACAGATGAGGAAACTTTGTGTATTTATTGCATAGTTATTGTGACTTTGCTAAAAGTCACAGTAAGCACTTGGTGAGTGATATATGAACCAGGTATCTATCCCAAAGTCATTTTCTTAAGTATTTCATTTCACATCTTCACTTAGACAAAGTAGTCATAACTGTGACTTGAGGAGTGGGACAGAACAGGAGTCAAAACTCACATAATGAGC